>PVIH01009813.1:0-26111 GCA_004025045.1 Sigmodon hispidus | reverse complement strand
CACACACACACACACACACACACAAACACATTTCAACACATAGACATGAACATCATGACATACATTTACAGATAGAAACAGACAAGGAGACAAAGAGAAAGAAACATTATAAAGAGATAAGAGAGACAGAGAGAACAGGCAATAGGCATCAGAAGATATACTATACATGAAAAGACAGAGATAGGATGATAGAAGTCTAGGTAGGACAGTAGCAGTCAACTGCCCAATGAATACCATAAGGAAAATTGTAAAGAAGCATTAATTCTACCACACATTTTGAATGATAGTCTAATATTATATTAGATTCAAAAAATGAGGGTGAGAAAAGTCATTAGAATAACTTATTTTTTTCTAAATATATGTCCTCATGGTCCATAATAAAAAATGTACAGAATAAGAAAATATTTTATTAGACAAAAATAGAATATATATTATATAATGTAGTTGTAATTGTGATTTTTTAATAGTCATTATTGAATATATAATGGGTTATATAGGTCTAGAATTCAGAGAAGTGGTTGTTGACATGATGTGAACATTACTAATTACAAATTATTTTCATAATTTGGTACTCCACAAAATTACCTGAAACAGAGTGTAAAAACATCATTTGAACCCACAGTAAAAACACTTTTGCCAATAAACCTGTATGATAGCATATATATGATCAAGTCTTCTAGATGTACTTATATTCATTGAAGTTTACAGATGTTTGAAAAGTCTCAGAAGAAATTGCAGGTCACAGATTTACTAGAGATTTAGTAGTGTTAGAGAATATAAGATCCCAGAGGATAAACTGACAGTTGCTGATGATGGAGAGATTTTTAGGCATAGTTCCTAATTTTCCTTTCTGAAATGCACAGAATGCATTCATCTTTAATTTACAAACTGCTCAGCTCTGCATACAGCAACTTTGTTTTGGAAAGCTTCCAGTAGAATCATCCACACCTCACTACTAAGATTAGCAAGTAAGATTGTATTAGCTACTAATATAGATGAAACTATTAATTGAATTATTTTAAATTTGTGATGTGTGTTATGCTAATTACTATGTGTGCATCTGAATCATATATGTATTCAAGACTGTACCAGAATGTTTGGGTTTCTGCCTCTATTCATCAAGCCTGATTATCCCCTTTATACAGGGACTCTCAGGACCGTATGTAACCAAGACCTCAGGTTCTCAATACTGGAGTTAAAACTAACCAAACCCAGGTTTTTTATAAGAACCAACAAGAATAAGAGGAAACAAGTGTGCCTATTTCACAAATTATCTCCCCAAGCCACCTGTGAAATTTATTTATTGGTAAATATGCAAATAGCTTGTCCTGGATGTCTTTGCAATTTTTTATAATTGGAGTTCTACAGTACACATTTCTGATTATTCAGATTTATTATTTTCTTTTCAAAGCATCATTATAAGATTTTAAGAATTTTCAAAAATTACCAGTTAGGCCTTAATGCTATCTCCCATTATCTTAGTACATATAATGTTTACTAGAATTTAGTAGGTTTAAGTTTACTGTTTTACAAATATGATGATATTTTGAGTAACTTTACAACTGTCTTGATTCTTCACAATGAAAAACTAACTACTCTAAGGAAGAAGATAAGAGTCAGATATGAGAACATAGAAAGTCACTTGAGAACCCAAATGAAAACTTTGGAACTACAAAGGTATACAGGAGGAGATACTCAGGAAGACATAACAAAAAAAAGAATGTGAAAAGATTTCAGCACTATAGAGAAATATAGACTGAAAATATTTAAAAATAAAACTGACCCATGTATTTAAGCACAAGTGATAGGTCTATGATACAATGACCTAAGAATTGAACTTTTTTTTTTTTTAAGTGGGAATTATGGTAGTGACTGCTCAAGTTATCAAGTGAATGGGATTTTGGAGTGAATAAAAAAAGAGTAAGAGATTTACTAAGAGTAAATCAAAAAACAGTTTTCAGAGGTATTTGTCTCCCCCAAAATGTCATGAAATAGGACAACACATTGAATTCATTCTTAGAACTGAAAAAGATTTCTAAGTTAAAAATTAAAAAAAAAATGTGATTGTATGTATAACAAAAAGAGGTATTATAGGAAAGAGTTAAATAAGACAAGATAATTGGTTCCTGGAGAATAGGAAGCTTTTACATGTATAGGATGTGTTTGTAGGAAGGAGGTCTGGTAATCCAGTTCAGCAGAAACTATTTTAACTGTGTGTAAACAAATATAATGCACCAACAAATTTATGGTATGAAAGTGATAATACTTTGACATCCCCTAATAACAGTTGCAGTTTCTAATTTAGGAAGCACAAAAGAGTAGGGATCATCAGATGAAAGAGTAGGAAATAAAATATTGTTCTGTGGGGGTAAGGCACTACCTTCACATAGAAATACCATGAGTTTACTAAACTCAGGATCCCTTTAAGGTTACTTATCTTTAGCTCTAAAGTCTATGAGCTACTTTATATCCATTTTTAACTGATGGGGTAAAAACAGTGATGTGATTAAAGGCTTCAATTAATGAACAGCTAAAAGTACAGCATGACCTTGAGGTATAGTGAGAAAAAGCAGAAGTTTAAAACATATACTTAAAAAAAATAGAACTCCCTGATATATCTTGAGCACAAATGTATATGAGGATAAAAAGAGTCTAGGTAGGGTCGGAGCGGAAAGGGAGTCTGAATTTGGGGATATAGAGAAAAAATATGACTTTATTCATAAACAAGGAGTGATTGAAATAGTGATGGTGTGGAAGGTGATCCACTGCTATACATGTATGTTCTTATAGAATCTGTTAATCAATGTAGTCAATGGCAAAGAGCAGAAATTCTCAGATACAGAGTTTAGAAGGCACTCCAGTTAATGACGATGTCAACAATGATGGTAATCTGAGGGTTGGCTATGAGACTGGACCAAAAACAAAAATGTATTTTGACAGTAAAACATCTAAGGCAGGACAGTCCAGGTACTTTGATTACACCCCTTTTATTCTATCATCTTAAAGAATGAAGACAGATATTGGGGGTTAGAAAACAAGCAGACATCACACTACTTGTCCATGGACACACAGATACTTTCAGGGACCAGATGTGAGAGTACCTAAGACACTGACTTTTGGACTATTGAAAGTTAAGTCATTCAGTAAGCATGTCTCCAGTTTTCTCATTCATACTTTGAGTCTTACGAAGTGCATATCAGAACAACTTTGAGATACCACCTTCACCTGTAAGATTGGCTAAGATAAAAGACACAGATGACAGCCTATGCTGAAGAGGATGCAGAGCAAGGGGTATACTCCTCCATTGTTGGTAGAGGTGTAAGCTTGATCAGCCACTTTGGAATGCAGTATGGCAGTTTCTCAGAAAATTGAGAATCAATCTCCCCAAGGACACAGCAATACCATTTCTGGTTGTATACCCTAAAGATGCACAGTAGCACCCCAAAGGCTCAACTATGTTCACAGCAGCGTTATTTGTAATAGCAAGAACCTGCAAACAACCTATATGCCCCTCAACTGAAGAATGGATTAACAAACTGTGGTATATCTACATAATGCAGTACTACTCAGCAGTAAGAAAAAATGATATCCTAAAATTTGCATACAAATAAATGGATTTGGAGAATATCCTCCTGAGCGAGGTATCACAAACCCAGAAAAATAAGGAGGGGATGTACTCACTCATTAGTGGACTCTAAACAAACAAACAAACAAACAAACAAACAAACAAGAAAATAGCAAAGCATGCTAAAGCTGCAAACCACAACCACTGAAAAGCTTGGGATCAGAAACACCTTGGACTGACTCCTTGGATCCCACTCACTCTAGATGAACACCTGACTCAGTCTTGAGGTTGGGGGAAGAAAACTGGATCTGCCAGCAGTGGAGGCTGAACTAAGCAATATTGGGACAGCATGACCTTGGGACCACCTGCTGCCTCCCGGGGTGGGAGGATGGGGAGTTGTGGAGAAGAGAGAATGACCTGATGTGGTGGGAGGGGGAAGGGACCTTGAATAAGGATATACAAGGATAGAAAGTGTGATTTCTTTGTTCATAAAAATAAAATAAAATAAATTCACTTTAAAAAAACAAGGGAAACATCACCCTTTATAATAGCTGCAAATAGCATTAAATACAATGGAGTAACTATAATCAAAGAAGTAACAGATATATTTTGTAAAAACTTTAAATCACTGAAGAAAGAAATTGAAGAGGTTGTAAGACAATGGAAAGATTTCCCATGTTCCTGGATAGATAGGATAAACATAGTAAAAATGGCAATCCTATCAAAAACAATCTACAGATTGAATGCAATTGTCATCAATATCCCAACACAATTTTTTTAGACCTTGAAAGAACAATACTCAATTTCATTTGGAATAACAGGAAATCCAAGAGTGCCAAAACAATTTTTGCTCAACAATAGAACCTCAGAAGGCATCACCATTTCCTACATCAAGTTATACTATAGAGCTATAGTAATAAAAACAGCCTGGTACTGGCATAAAAACAGACTTGTGAATCAATGGAATCAAATTGAGGATCCATGCATTTACCCAAAAACCTATGAACACCTGATCTTTGACAAAGAGGCCAAAAATATTCAACGGAAAAAAGATAGTATCTTTAACAAATGGTGCTGGCATAGTTGGATGGTAGTGTGTAGGTAGAAAAATGCAAATAGATCCAAACCTATCACCCTGCACAAAACTCAAATCCAAGTGGATCAAAGACTTCAATATAAACTCAGCCACTTTGAACTTGATAGAAAAGAAAGTGGGAAATACTCCCCAAAGAATTGGTACAGGTGACCACTTCCTAAATATTATTTGGTATATGAACCACAATGAAAAACAATCCTGTGCCTAGAAGCAGATGCCCAATAAAAAAAGAGTCATTGATATTTTGGCGTCCTTTTATCTCACTATTCTTTATTTGGGTTTATTTTACTTATTTTTTTATTACAAATTTTTTGCTTTTAAAGTAGATTTCTGATTTTGATTTTATGGAATTCCTCCATATCACATTTGTGTTTCTTGGTGTCTGAATGTTTCTCATTTTTATATTAGCTCATTATTTCTGTTAGTTTCATCCTATTATATTTTTATTTTATCTAACTTTATTTTTAGATACCTATATGTATTACAGTGATAGAAAAAAGGGGTATGAATTTGGTAGTGCAAAATAGGGAGAATCTTAATGAAGTTGTGGGAAGGAAAATGGTAATCAAACTATTTTATATGGGAAAACATTTAAATAAAATAAGGATAGACATGGCTAAAAATATGAATTTATTCACAAATAAATAAAAAAAGAAAAATTAAAATTTTCCAAAAAGTTTGTAAAAAAAAATATTACCACTGTTTTTTTTTTGCTACACATATATTTATTTTGTGTTCAGCTTTCCCTCTGAAATTTTTTTTTAAAAAATATTTTTTAAAAAAAATATTACCACTGTTTTTCAAATCATTATTATTCCAACTTTCCGTATTAACTGTCTGCTTCATCAACACTTAAGCATATCTTCTTCTTTATCAAAATATTGAGAGATGCCTTATATCTAGATGATTTACAACAAAGAGCATTTTGTAATTACTGTAGATAAGCTGTTCATCCCTTTTGCTTTTATGATTTCCTGTTGAAATGATTTCAACATTTCTTACCTATACATAAATAACATAAGAAAAGACAACCAACCCAAAAAGAAGCCAAAAACCTTTCCTATAACTCTGTTGTTCAAAATAAAAATAAGTTTCTCTGAATAAACATAGAAATTGTTTATTATTGCACAAGGTTATCCTTAAATTTCCAATGTTTCTTCTACTTCTAACTTATTATTGTAAATGTGGAAATAATCTTCTAGCAATGAGCACCTATGCAACCTCCAATTTACTGGCCTCATGGAAGTTCCTTTCCTTTATGTAGATATTTATGTTCTCTCACATCCCTTTGTCAAAAACTGAATAAGCTCCAAAATTCTTTAAGAAATTGGATGACACTCCATTAATTAAACATACTATAATTTATTCTCATTTTTATGTATCTAAATTTTAATGGTATCTCTGATTTCTAAATTATTGATGTTTGTGAATGTGTTATAATTTCTATATTTTTCTGGTTCTCAATCTGAAATTTTGTCAGACAAAAAAATTGTTTATCTTTTCATTTTTATTTTCTGTTGTTTGACACTAAATAAAATAAATAAAAGAGAATTTTTGACAAAGTGACTGACAACCTTGTTAATGAAGTAATAAAATTATCACCTAGAGTAATGCTATGTGTTTTCTCTTAGAAATGTAATAACCTGGTATACATTAAGGTCTAAAAATATGGTTTTGATTGTTTTTTCTTCCTCCTTTTTTTCTCATTAACCAGTGTTTTGAGAAATCAACCTATCCTCAAATTCACTATGTAACTGAGGATGACCTTGAACATCTGTTATCTCTTCCTCCACTTCACAGGTGCTAGAATAAGAGTTTATTTCTCTGCCATGGTTATTTTTTAACATATTATGTCATACTCAGTAAACAAATGTTCTAATAATGAAATATAGCATTTATGAGCACACAGGCATTTCAATAACTATTACTTTTACTATAATGTTGGGTCATGGGAGATTTTAAATTTTATTATTAAAATATTTGGATATTATCCATTTTATTTTCCAATTAAATGTTATTGCCAATAAAATATGCATGTACATTAACTTTTACACAGCCAGCTGACTATACTGTATTTAAATTCTTCTGTGATCTTTAAGAGAGGACATTTGATTTATGTCAAGCAACCTTTTGATAGAAATGATATAAATATCCAATTGCATTTTGATTGAATTTTGCATAGTAAGGATCTTGCCTTTGGACAATGCTGAGACAGCACAATATCAGTGTAATTGCATTGACATCATAACAGTTCCTTGGCAGCAATTGTGCTCTCAATAATGCAAATATAGTGCATAATTAAGGTAGAGAATACCACCATGATCAGCAGTAAGGCTCCTCTGGAGCCTATACAATGTCCCTATATAACTGCTAAGAGAACAATGATAAAGCCCATGCATTCTAAGGGCAGCTTATAATGGCAATGTGTGAAATCACACATGATGGAAGCTATCATGAACAGCAGCTGTTTATTTCAGTTTCTTCAGATGTTTATTCATACAATACATATTGTTCTGTTTATTTTTTTTAGATGCTATGGATACACAATGCAGACAGGGAATTTAGGGTAAATAAAAACAAATTTGCTGACTTTCAAATTCTATTAAATCAAATCACAGGGCACTTTGGAACTTACAGATGATTTATTAACTTATAATATACAAATTTCAATGTTTCATTAATGTCCTATGCATCTTCTTTAATATCTCAATACTGAGAGTGAGGTGTCATATCATGCAATGATAGACTCCCTTATGAGAGTTGTAATATAAATTATTTGATACTTTGTTTCCCTTTTATTCATAAATTAAATGAGATATGTTACTTAATGTATCTTACTAAATTTAAGTAGGATAATGCAGAATTGTATGTTTTTATCTATAAAAATTCAATTATTAATCAAATTTTATTTATTGTTATTATATTAATAAGATATTCTCTGTTGCCAGAATATAGAATAAAGTAAACTTAATTAATTTAAGATTCAATTAATAGTATAGAATTAAGTGACTATAGAGGCAGAGATGTGGCCAAAATTGCTTACTACTGGATCTCTAAAACTAAATCTTTCTTATTGTTCCAATATATCTATCCATCACTTTTCATTCAAATTGGTTAAATGGTAGTATATGTATAATGTTAAATCATTATAATTATATCTAATTATCATCTCCAATGTTTTTGTTTAATAAGTACACAGAACTATTTGAAGTCACTTAAATAGTACTAAGATTTGTAAAATAACATCTTTTTTAATTTTTAGTTTATGTGTTTATGTTTTGTTGTCATAAATTTCTCCAAAAATATTTTAATACTGTTTTAATACATATATTGATCCTTTATCACCTCATCTTTATATAAAATGCAAACTGAACACTGCCATATTCCACTTCCTCGCTTCTTCCTACTATGCCATCTATACCTACATTACCTATAAATTTCTTTCGTGTGTTTATTGTGTCAATTACTTTTGGTTTTGGACTCTCTAACTTTAATGGGGGTGATGGTGTTTTCCAGTGGCTTGGCAACAGGTACAGAATTGAAGACAGAGTTTCTGCCCTTTGCCCAAATATATTAATAGTCAATGGTTCAGAGGTGGTGAGAAGCCTTAAAGAACATCTATACCTTCAAAATTGATGTGTTCCAGGATAAGTTGTCTACAGGCTGAGCATAAGTAACCTCTTGTGTGTTCATAATTTCAATTCTTATATCATGTCTAGTGTATACTATTTCATATGCCTTCACCCTAATTTATGATGTATGTACTTCATAACTCCTATTTTCAGTGATCTCAGATCTTTATAGTATGTATGTGTATCAATTTTAGGGCCAAGAACATACATCATTTTTCTTCAGTCTTAGTTACTTAAATTCTTATTTTTTTTCACTTTTCATCTATTTATCTGGAATTCTCATATTTTTTTATTAGTTTTTACAGCTGAACAAAATTCATTTTGTAATGTTGTCACTATCCACTCACTGGTGGACAGGTACCTATGCTCTTTCTATATCCTCAGTGTTGTGATCAAAGAAAATATTAACATTGGTGCCCTTTGTGATGTCAAACAGATTTTAGGGACTATATAACCAAAATCGTATAGAATTTATTTCTGGTTTAGTGAGAAACACCCAGATATATTTCCAAAATGGCTGCCCTAGTTTATAGCCCTCACTAATATTAACCATATCAATCATTCTGACTGGGGTAAGAGGTAATCTTCAAATAGTTAAAATCTGCATTTTCTTTTTTTTTCTTTATTTTGTATTTATCAAGAAAAACAGTAAATTGAATTTAAAGTGCTGATAAGTTAACAATAACTATAGAGAAAATAAAAATCATAAGCATGACTTATCAAGGGTGGTAATGCAAATAAGATTGCTACACATCTATTTACTTTGTGTTCAGCTTTCCCTCTGAATTTTTTTTTTCTATCCCTGTATATCCATATTCAAGGTCCCTTCTCCCTCCCACCACATCAGGTCATTTTACTTCTCCACAACTCCTCATCCCTTCCTGGGCAGGCAGCAGACAGTCCCATGGTCCCACTGATCCAATAATGTTTAGTTCAGTCTCCACTCCTGGCAAATCCAGTTTTGCCGCCCCCCCCCACTCCCTCAAGAGTGATTTTCTAAAGTCTATCAAAATTTAACTCTTTTAAAAGAATGTCCCTGGGGCTGGAGAGATGGCTCAGCGGTTAAGAGCACTGTCTGCTCTTCCAGAGGACCCGGGTTCAATTCCCAGCACCCACATGGCAGCTAACAACTGTCTGTAGTTCCAGTTCCAGGCTAACACCAAGGCAAATAAATAAATAAAGTTTAAAAAAAAAAAAAAAAAAAAAAAAAAGAATGTCCCCTTGCCTTTTATATTACTTTCTGGAAAATTCTATGTTTAGTGGTTTTAAACACTTTAACTGTTCTTTTTAAAAATATGCTAAGTCTTATAATCCTTGCCATATAATAAAGACATTAAGTCTTTATAGGATGCATAACAAAAAAGATATTATTCCTCATGGTTCATTTTTACTCCATTAATAAAATTCCTTTTCTTTTACAGAAGATTTTTTAGTTTAATGAGGTTCAATTTTTCATGTTTTGGTCTTATTTCCCTCATGAAAAAAATTCTATTTAGAAAGTCTGTACCTATTAAAGTATATTTTCTACTTTTCTCTTCCAGTAGGTTCAGAGACTAACGTATTATGGTAACATACTTTATTGATTTAGAATTGTGTTTTTTTTTAAGAGAGGAAAAATATATAGCTTCATTCTTATGCATTTTGATATCTTTGAGCATGAAAATATTTGTTGAATATGTTGAATTATTTCCAATTTGTATGTTTATATTTTTCCACCTCAAATATATGTATTAGTGTGAATCTAAATTTAGGTTATCTATTTTATTCTATTGAAATATGTAAAGAGAGACTTCACATTTTATATTAAGTATGCCTGAATGAACTGAGCATCATTGTTTTGTTCCAAACCTTGGTTGGAATACCTTGAAATTTTATTCATTTAGCATAATTGTGGCATAAGTTTTGCATGTAATATTTAATATGTTGAAATATAGTCCTTTCTTAACTACCTTTTTTGCATTTTTGGTGAAGAGTTGTTGAATTTTCTCAATAGCCTTTTTTTGGCTTCAACTATAACAACAACCATGATTTATAAGATTGTCTTCTTCTTGCACTTTATTTTAGGTATTGTATCTACTTGTTTTATATGTTGCACTACCCTTAAGTTTCTGGAATTATATAAATTTTATCATGATTTATAAAAATAAATGAAAGTGAAACTTCTGATGCATGTTTATATTCTCTTTGCAAACATATTAGGAATTTTTTGCATCTGTGTTCATTACTCTATGTATGTGTTAGTGTATATTCTCTTTTTATTTTTGGTTTTGCTAGTTTAAAATTATTAATGTCCTATGTTTTTGTATGTATAGTTATTCTGTCTGGTTGTAACCTTTCTCCTATTATCTTTTATAGGGCTAGCTTTATGGATAGATATAGTTGAATATTTTATTTTCTTAATCTATAGTAATTGAATGCTTTCCTTTATAGTAGTCTGGGATGGCAACTGTGGTCTTTTAAAATCTACAGCAGACCAGTCTAGTCTCTTCTGGCTTTCAGAGTCTCCATTGAGAAGTCAGATATGCTTCTAACATGTCTGTCTTTATATGTCACTTGATCTTTTCCCTTTAATATCCTTGATTTTTGGAAGAGTATTATGGCTGTGTTACCATTTTTTCTGGCCTACTCAGCTGGTGAGTTTACAGGTGGTGCTTGCTAGTGTTTGAGACTGAGGAACAGCTGTGAATAGAGTAAGGCGCTAAGGGAAGGTTGCTCTGTGGATGCTACAGGAAATGAGGGAAGTGGAAAGGGAAGCTATAGTTGTAGCTGTTGTTGATCTGTTATAAAACTCTGGATGAGACTACAGGATTCAGTCTCAAGAAAGAGAGAGGAGAAGGTACACCTGCAGCCTACCTATTTGCTGGCAGGTATATTCTGTGTTTTAGCAGCAGGTGCAGCTGGAGTTATGGGCTGCATTACAGCAATGAGTAGGAGTAGGGAAGTTACAAAGGATATGGTAATAAGATCTTTGGGAAACATGGGCAGACAGGAAGAAAGCATAAAGCTGGTGTTCTATTGTAGCACTAGGGACTAGTCTGAGAAAATGGGTCTAGAGGAACACAGAGAAATGAGCAATTTAGCTATAAATGAATGTGCTAATATAATAGTTTTGAGATGACTAGAGAGCATTTGAAATCCTGCAATGGAAAAAGAATAAAACAAATTATTTGTATGAATATATTTGTATAACCCAATCTATAGAAAGTTAATTTATTTAACATTGAGAATGATTATTTAATTATATATTGAGAAACTACAGCACAGCCAAATCATAGGTTCCAAAAGAAAGGACATGTTAAAAATATATAAATGAATTTTCAAAATACTTGCTTAAGTACTTCAAAAAAGTCTGAAACTTGATATCAAGTATTAAGGAAGTAATTAGAAGAAATTTCATTGCACAAAAACATAGATACCAAACCAAATAAAAAAATAATGTACATACAAATTGTAAAATATAGAAATTAAAAGGCAAATTATCAAACTTGATAAAAAATATGAGAGATATATATACTTTATGTATAAGAAATTTAATTTAATTATAAAAATCATGACAATTTAAAAATATTTAATGATATAATGCAAGCTTAATCAAAAGGAGACTAAGTCATCCATATCAACCAGGTAAGGATGACTTTAGATGTAATGTTAGCAAGTATAAGGTGAAGCATTGTGGAATGACAGAATAGTCATCTGTCAAGAATACAAGAAATTTTACTTAGTTCACTGGATAAATGAGGAGTGCAATTGTAATGCAGGTGGTAAAAAATGTATAGGTATAATAATTAAAATCTATTATTATAACTGAAAATGTCAGAACTTATTTATAATGGTGATTATAACATATGTATTTTAATATCTAAAATTCATCCCTTTTAAACCGAGAAATATTTCTAATCAAATAAAAATAAAAGCTACAACCTGGGAGACTATTAACAAAACATCATACCATTAGTTTATATTAAGTCTATATAAAAACTACAAGGATAAAACATATACTGTATAGTTAGTATAACAACTCACAATAAAAATTGAGAATAATGGATACCTTCTTAGCTGAGATATGTTGAAATTTACACTTGAGATGTCATTGTGCAGATTTGTTTAAATAACTATGTTGTTGAGATATCATGTGTAGAGTTTCTAAGTCCCATCATCACAATACTCTTCAAGAAGGTGTCCTGATTCCCTGATTCTTACAAATTTCACCCCCACCCTTGTGATTTTCTCTGACTTTTGCTTGTAAGAGTTGTGATATAGATGCACTAATTGTCATTGTGCACTTCAGACATTAATGCTCAGAATTTGGTCAAGTTTTGGATCTCTTCAAAAGTTACCATTGAAGGGCGAGAGAGATGACTCAGTGGTTAAGATCACTGACTGTTCTTCCAAAGTGCCCAGGTTCATTTCCCAGCACCTGCGTGTCAGTTTACTGTTGTCTATAACTCGTTTCAAGACATGCAACACCTTCAGTCATACATACATACAGACTAAACTCCAATGTACTTATATTAAAAATAAATTAGTCATAAAAATTGCTTCCATTGCTGCACAAGAAGTTTTCCCGTGGGTTACCTTGTAGGGTTTATGATTTCTCCATTTATTTGCAGTTAGCTAGGTTTATATAGTTCAAGGAACCATTCTCTCCTATTGAGGGGGAATTATGTCTAGTTATATGACTGGTACTTATCCAAAAAATAAAAGTGCCAGTATTATACAAGTATGATTATCTTGTAAAGCTGATCATTGCTGTAGCTTATTAGAATTAGAGTGAGGCATGGGCTATCAAATGCTACTGAATGAAAACTGTTTCAGTATGATAAGGTATAATTTATTGGTGGGATATGGGATCAACTACACAATAGTATATAAATACTTTCTGAAAAGATGGAGGTGTCTCCTAATGAATTTAGAGTTACTGTAAAATATGCTACTGCATTGCAAACTTCTTTATATGTCTTCGTTTATGCTTGGTTGGTCTACAAAGTGAATTTCTAGCAAGTATGACCTACAGAATGAGATTTGTTTTATCATTAAAAAATAGAATAAAGTAAAAACAGAAAAGAAAAATCCTGACTAGAGAATACACTTAAAATAAGAGTATAAAGTTGAAAAATACAGAAAATAAAATGTAGTTATACTACTTATTTAGAGTATGAAAAAAAAATTATATGTACCTGGTAAAACTTGTGAAACTATATAACATAACATTTCTCTGAATAGACATTGTGCTGTATTTTTCATTTAAATAATATTAGTTTATTGAATAGTTAACTAATGTCTTCTTACGTAATTTCAGTTAAAATAATATAATATACTTATTTATTCCATAAAAGCAGTCACAAAGAAATGAAGCAATGGTGATGAAATAAGCAAGATGATCATAAAAATGATTATTCTCCAAAAACTTTACATCACAAAAGACAACACTAGATAAACATAAATCATCATGCAGCCTACAGCAAAGTAGACAGAAGATCTAGCCACAGGCTGGACAGATGCTCTGGAAACAGGAGGGAACAAAATACCAATTATACCTGTTTAATAATATTACTAAAAATGGCATTCATATTGGAACTTGAAAGTTTGATTTTGAATTCCAGGACTTTGAGTATCTGGTATGAAAAACTGGAAATGAACAAAAAAATGAAAGAAACTGCACATTCTAATCTATGTGTGGTTTCATCAGTGGAGCCATAGTCAAATTAAAATATATTGGTCAAATAAAAATATAACCCCCTGTGTAATATGAATCATATTGATGACAATAAATATACCTTATGTGCTACATAGTTAGTAATTTGTAAGTCAAGTATAAACAGCAAAAGCATTTCATGATGGTTTCAACTTATGATACATAATATTTAATTCAATTATTTTTTAAGTGAAATAGAAATATAATTAAGTATATTTAAGATTAATAAAAAAACAGAAGGTGTGTGTGTGTCTATGCCTGTATGTGTGGTCATACAATTTTAATATATTCCACATCAATTTTAATGGAGAAAATTCTCAAAATCCAATAAAGTAAGGAACAAAACAAGCTTGTCCACTCTCTCCATATCTATTCAATATACTGCTTGAAGTCTTAACTAGAGAAATAAAAAAATTGAAGGATACAAATTGGGAAAAAGAAAAAGTATCTTTCTTTGCAGATGCTATGACAATTTTTATCAGTAATCCAAAAAATTACAACCTGAAATTCCTACAGCTGGTAAATACAGCTGAACACTAAATAATCAGTAGGTAGCCCTTCTTATAATAATGACAAAATTGACTGAGAAAGCAAAATATCTTTTGCATTGAACGCATTATACATTTCTTTTCTTTTTTTCTTTTTTCCTGGGGGAGAGCACAAATGTAGTTCCCCACAACCACAAATTATGCAGCCGAGTTTCCCGCAAGGGAATTTGCAGGGGTTGGTCAACACACCCCAAGTGCAATGGGTGAGCTCGCCCTGGAAAAACCACCTACTTGATCATGGTATCTCCTTTGCCAGGTAGGTATATATTTCTAATCAAGATATATTCTAAGTATTACAGATATATAAAAGGCTTGTAAATGGAACAGTCTTGGTTTAGCATCATACATTATTATAGAATAATTCCACACATTTTAGTATTTCCGAAAATGCCTATTAAGCAAGAAATAGTATATTGTCATATAAGAAATAAGAAAACTTTTCATAAAATAAATCCATATATGCAAATTATCTCTGTATATGTGTAAAATAAGTTTGCATTTTTGTCACAGTTTATATTTTATACAGAAGTTAGGGAAAATAATTTATTAAAATAATAAAATATCTATTTATTTCTGCAAGATTAATACATCTACATTCCCAAAAGTTGTTTTACTTAGTTATGTTTTTGAAACTCAGGTTCTGGCTCATGGTGAGTATGTATACTACGGAAGAGATATTCTAGCCATATCATTCTATTTTCATTCTGTTAATGTAATATATACTAATAAAGAATAAAATAGTATGTTCATTTTGTGATTACTTGCTAACTTTAAGGACACATATTTTACACTGTTTATATGATAAATTAATTCTTATTTAGTATGCTACCATATAGTAGTGTCTACCTGCACTCAATAGTTTACATGACAAGATAATGTAAATTCTACCAGTTTTTTTTGTTTTATCTTTTATTGTGTCATATTCTTTCTGACACAGTCATTTCTTGGCCAACAAATCCATTAGCCCTAATACTATTCTTTTTTTAAGGAATATTAGTGTTTATACACCAACAACCATAATTTGTGCTAAAGTGACTCAATTTACTTTATACTCACATATTTACATATTGAGCATTTATAGAATTAACTATGGTTAAAACATCTCTTTTCATTATAATTATTATATTAAAAGTTTTATATAGCAGTAAAAAGAGAGCAATGGACAGGGCCACAATGATACTTTAGTAATAAATTTGGTTTTAGATTGAAATTCATACAGACTAATCAAAAATTCTTATTTTCATCATTATTTATCTTGCTTAAAGGAGAACTTATTCTCTAGCTTCTGTGGTTTTCTGAACATGGTTTCTATGAGAATCCTGGCTCCATTAACCCCCACTTACTTGGGAGACATAATTAACTTGCATGGTAAGAAAAACACATATCATGTATAATCTAATCATTTTACCTTCCCTTTGAATAATGACTTCATAGAAAATGTCTGTATAATATAGCAAATTTATTCTCAGCAAAACAATATTCTTTTTTACTTATTGAAATTGTCTTAGTAAAATAGAAACTGCATCAAATATTCACTATAATCAAAGAAGTAATTAACTTTAATTGAAAGCCTGAGTGCAAAGAGCTATTTCATATTAGAAAACAACCTAGGAGACAAGGAAAAAATACATGTTTTATTTATTCCATTATAACTCAGATATAAAATTAGCACAATTGAAAATCTATCTACATTCACTTTTGTTTATTTTCTAGAATTGAATTTACTGAGCAGAACACTGATAAAGTGGGACACATTATTGTCTCTATGACAATATTTTATGCATTACTTTGTTTTAGTATTTATCTTAAATGTTAGATACTTAAAAGGTTTCAATATTCTGTATATTCAGTTGTTCATGCACATTGACTGAAATAAGCTATAAAATACTTTAATTTAAAATTTATGTCGAAATAAAAATATTATGAATTATTTGGCTACATTTTTGCCCATATCAGTGATGGCTATTATTTCATCTTAAAAACTGTCTTCAGATCTTAAATACACTACTGTAGAATAAATTTATTCACATATTTATATTAAATACATTGTACTATGATAGTTATGAATTATAATTGATATGTAAACAAAGAAGGACAAACTAAAAACTAATTAATGTAAGCAGTTTCTATTTTAAATAAGTATTTATATATCACAGAATGAGACTCTTATAAGAGATTGGAAAGAAGTGTGATATTTGTAAGAAGCAAATTTTAAAAATATGTTATATTTTTAAAGTAGAGAGTAAAGACAAAAACCATAAATGTCTGCTTTGTCCCAATCTGTAGCAATAGAAAGGAATGCATTATTATATATTGAGTGGCTGAAAAAGCCAAGGTTGTAAGGCAGCAAGACTATGTACAGTCTTTCATATATCATATTATATTACAGGTATTAGCTGAGTGAATAGCCTATAGTGGCAAAACAAGGGAATATTGAATTCTGCCTATTGATTGGGCTTTTTAAAGCTACTTTATATTTATATATTAAAATTTGAAATGTTATTGAGAAAGAGCCCAGAACAGGCTGAAAAAAAAAAGCAAGATTGAAATGAGGGTTACATATGAGATAGTCTTTCTGTAACCTGCAAATATGCTTATCTCTCATTGGTTAATGGGCAAAGCAATTTTGGCCAGACATCAGACAAAATAATGTTAGGCAGTAATCCAAAGTGAAGAGGGAGATGAACAAGGATAGATTTAGAGTAGACGCTGAAGCAGCTCAAAAAGCAATATGTGAAAGAACCAGGATGTCTTGGGCCAAACAGGAATCTATACATTAATAAAAATGGTTCAATTTAAATGTAAGAGTTAGCTAGTAATAAGCCTGAGCCATTAGCCAAACATTTATAGTTAATATAAGCCTTTCTCAGAGGTTATTCAGGAATAGGTGGTTGGGAAAGATTTGGCAAATTACAAGCCCTGTAAGAAGTGGGAACAAATCATGATAGAAGGAGATTATTGAGTGAGAGAAACAACAAGGAGGGAGAATAAAAAAGAGATGGAGATCTTAATAGAGGAAGCAAATGTGGGGTTGGAAAAGGACTGAATGCTAGGGAAACCTCCAAGAACTTATAGGATGTCCCTGGATAGGTCTCCAACCAATAGTGAAGTTGTTGCATTGACAGGACTTACCCTATAATCAAATGATCAGCTACCCTAAGTGCCATTACAGAACTTACATCCAACAATAAATAGAGGTAGAGGCAGGGATACATGGCTGAGCACTGGGCTAAGTCCCTGGTCCAACTTATAGCAGTGAGAGAGAGTCTATATGAGCAAAGATATGGGGCTTATGACATAAATTCTCACAACAGTATCTGGCTGGAGCTCTGGGGAGCTCACTGAATCAAGAACCACCACCTGGGATCCATCAGAAAAAGGAACTAGGTCCCCCAAGGATAGGCAGCTGTCCAATGAGATGGGCAGTACATGGGAGGGTTCAGACTTTGTTTCTGTGCATGGACTGTCACCCTGAAGTCCATTCCCTCCAGAAGAACACGCATCCCAGTCTTGATATTAGGATAAGGAAATCAGACTTGTCTGGAGTGAATACTGAGTTGATTCACCTTGGAATCTCTTGTCCTTTCTGCTGAAGGGATGGAGGGAGGGGGAGAAGGAAGGCTGAAGGCTTACTGGGAGAGGTCAGGAGGGGGAAGGGGGATGGAACAAGGGGATACAAGGATAAAAGAGACTTTATTCTATAAAATAAATAAATCTTTACAAAAAGAAAATGATTGTGTAATCTTAGCAGGTTAATGATTTAATAGTGCTGTGAGGGATGGGGAGTGGAGGTGATTAGATGTCTTGAATCCTTTCAATATAAATCTATCATGGTTTACTATTTATATATGATTCAATGCAATGGATGAAAATTAAGAAAAATTGTCATTGAAAATGTCTTACCTATTAGCTTCCATTGAACAAAATCTATTTTTTAAATCTTTCATGTTAGTAAACACAGTGAATTTTTCTCTTTTTCAATCTGTTTCAGTTATCATTTTTGACATCTATTTCTTTTAAGACAATTTGGTGTTGTTCCATCTATCATTCTCATTTTTGAAAACTCACCCATCAGTTTCTTGTTCTTCCTCTTTGTCTCCTAAACTGATTATTTATATTCTATTTAGCTCCAATTCTGGGACTTAGTTTCCTACTACATATAGCCCAGTTCTGGGTGATCTCTCCCATTCCCAAGACTTAGTACTCATGAACTACAAAATGAATTGCCAAATCAAAGTTCCTCTTATTTTTTATGCATTCATTTTAAGTTACTAAACAGTTTCGTTATATCAATCTTTCCAAAAATCAGTTGTACTGCTTATACATATATTAAATTTGAAGATACGATATTGACCCCACAATGCCAATAGTCAGGTTTAAAAGTCTTTCCTATATAATGTTTTGGAAATTATTTCAACACTAAGTTGATGCTCATTCTTATTGTGGAAAACATTAACACTCCTATAGAAAAACTATCTCCATTTCACTTATCTGCTGTGGCTAATCTGTCTTTAGGTTTCATATATGCTTGCCTGAAATTTCCATTGGTGACTTTTATTTTTATGAATAAATACTTATTTTCATAGTTGATGTGATCCTAAGTTAAATTTTAATACATTTAGGGAACAAGGGAATTTTTAAAATTTTATTTTGTTTCCTTTGCTAACATTGGCATAGAAAAGTCACAGCTGTTTCCTTAGAAAAAAGAATAGATGCAGACATACAAGACTAAGCACTAGGCCAAGCTCCTAGAGTCCTCCTGAGAAAAGGGAGGAGAAATAGAAGCTGGAGTGGAGTCAAGGTGAAGATGGAAGAGCCCACAGAAACAGCTGACCTGAGTTCTGAGGAGCACATGGACTCCAGACGTAACAGTTAGTGAACCTGTATAAGTGGGACCTAGGACCTCTGCATGTGTGTGACAGTTTTGCAGCTTGGTCTGTTTGAAAGGCAGGGAGATCAGGACCTGTCCCTTGCACCCAAAGGGCTCTTCAGAAACTGTTTTCCTTGCTGGATTACCTTGCTCAGTCTTGATGCAAAAGGGGAGTCTGTTCTACTTCAACTGACAGATCCTGCTTTGTTCAAGTTCATGGAGGCCTGCCCCTTTCAGAATAGAGACAGAGGAAGAGTAGAGTGGATTAAGGAGGGGATAGAGGGCAGATTTGGGAAAGACTGGAAGAAAAGAAAGGAGGGGACAGATGTCATTGATTAATATTCATGCTTATCTCCTGTTGCTGCACAACTTTGGTAATTATATTTAATCAACAACCATAAAAGAGCTACTTGGATTTTCATGCTGTCTGTACCAAATCCAAATGAATTTGTAGTTTGTTATTTTAATGTTTTATTAGTTACACAAGGGTGGTGATTTATTTAAAAGATTGTAGTAAATTAAAAATTAACATTTTAAAATACAAAGCAATGTATTAGTTTATCACTCTATTAATAAATTGTCAACTTCCCTTAACAGGTAATTCTCAAAAGAGCAATGAACATACTTATACAGTGCTGTTGTGAATTTTTCTTTCATTAAGTAAATTAACTATATATTTTGAATGAAGGGTTATCGGATTAATTATTTATACAAGTGTTGATATAGATGACCCATCCACAATTAAGCCCTGAAAATTAATTAAACTTGGCCCTTTGCCCAAGTATGAGTTTCTATCCTAACCACTATGCATTGGAAAATAAGCTGTTGATATCAAGCTGAGAAAATCACAAATATATGGACATAGATATCAATATTTAGAATACAGTTCAATGGCACAAAATTTAGCAAACTGCAGCAGTAAGTTATCACCTAGGACCTGGAATATTCCTAACCAGTGGATTTTGGAAAGGTTACAGCACTGGTTATAAGATCCAGCACTTACTTATAGAACTAGTATTTGCTGATATGATCCACACGCATTAAAACCAGGAAGAGTTGGGCAGGGCTCAGTAAGATGAGGCTGAGAGAAGTTTTTGGAAGAAATCAGAATGTTTATTCCCTTATCAGAAAAAGAATACAATGCTAGTTTCCAGAAAAGATATAATGACAGGATATAATGGATATAATAACATTTGAAAGCTACATAGGGTGCACAATATTATTATGTAAAACTATTTGTTTTGCCAAACTTCCATATGCTTCATTGATTTCTAGGAAACATAGAGTTCTAGATGTAGTCTGAATGCCCCACTGTCTAAGGGAGTGTCTCGGTTTCTCAAGAACTAAAATGCACATGAAGCACAGAAGCTAAAAATTCTAGCCTGAAAAAAATCTATGATACCTGTCTCTCCTTTTTTTTTTAAAAAAATATTTATTTATTATGTATACAGTATACAGAAGAGGGTATCTGATGTCATCATGGATGGTTATGAGCCACCATGTGGTTGCTAGAAATTGAACTCAGGACCTCTGGAAGAACAGTCAGTATTCTTAACTCCTGAGCCATCTCTCCAACCCAATACGAGTCTCTTAAGGAAACTAGACCACTCTAACTCCCTGATTCCCCAAAACCAGGCATAAAATCCTTCCTGTGAACCAGGTTTATCAATAAGAAAATAGCTATGACCAAAGCACTGGTGTTGCCATTGCTCCGGTGAATTCTCATGTGGCTGCTGTTAGTCTGCTCATACCTTCACACTGGAAACACACTCATATACTTATTGACAGCACTAATTAGACTACAGGTGATTGCTAATAACTATTACAGAAAGGAACATCAAGCTTGAAAGGACAGAGATGTTGGGAATGAGGAAAGCAGATCTACCAGGAGTGGATGCTGAACTAAGCCACACTGTTACCTTGGGAGCTTCTGCCCTTGCTGGGGAGGAGATAAAGAGATGGGGAGAAGAGAGACTGACTGGGAGGGGCGGAAGGGAGAAGAGAGCTTGAACAAGGGGATACATGGATAAAAATATGACTTTATTCATAATAAAAATGTAAGAAAGGACAGAGAAATCAGTTAAGAAAAGTTGAAGGAAAAGGATAGAGGATAAATACAATCAACCTACATCTTAGGATATAAGAACCTTTCAAAGACTTAAAAGAAAGTCACAGTACTATTTAATTGAGTAAGATTCCACATCATAAAAAAAGTCACATTTTATAAATTTAAAATAAAGTTGAATTGTAGATTTAAAATTTTAAGAAATTAATTTCCTGTAAAAGTGAATAATGATGAGCATTTGTTTGGCTAGTTAACTACAAAAATTTGTTAGTTTTAATAACAAAATTCTAAATATTGAATATGCCAGAGACAAAGAAGTGTCTAAAATATTATTCTGCTTTACTCTGATGGAAAATATTGAAGTTTTTATAGACTTAATAGTCTGTCATTTTATTTTTGAGAACAGGTTAAAAATAAAGGTATGTGTAAAGAAAAACAAACAGAATTATATCAAAAATGAACATAAGAATGTTCTCAGATTTAAGAAGAAAACATATGTCTCATGTGAGTGAAAATCAGGGAAATTTGAAAAAAGAAAAGAACAGAAATTTTTACAATACATAGTTAGAATAATATTAAGCAATAGTTATTTTATTTTAATAATTACTAATGTGAGTGGAAATCTCATTGGTGCAATTGGTATATACTTACTTGTTGCAATTGTTTGGGGTATTAAGAAAGTACACATTGTAGATCCCAATGCCACAAAGATAAATAAGAAGTGATGGGAAGGTGAGAAAGATGTTGAAATAAGTGTTTTTGTTTTTTATTAACATTTTTATTTTGTTATTTTTATTTTGGATGGGAGATGCTGTAAGGGTGAATGGCAGGACCTTGGATGTAAGTGAGATTGGGGCGTGTGGTGTGAAATTGAAGAATTCAAAGGTAATTACAACCATACATTCATCCCAAGAGTCAAGGACTACGTTACCCAGGAAAGGAATGTGCTTCGTTAGTAAACAACAATTATTTGATTTCATTTCATGTTCCATTTCTGGTGAACAGGTTAATATGTAGAGGTTATTAATGAATGCAAAATGTTTTAACTGTTTTTACATTTAAAAAGTGAACTATATGTAATGTTTTCCAAAGTTATTTTACAATAGTGTTAATTTAAATTTGTAATTTTTTAAGAGATGGAGAGTAGTTTAATATTTTTCATTTTGTTTATTTGTATTTATTATTTTTCACTATTCTTAGAGTCCAATTTTCTATTCATTTGTATATTGTTTGCCTCTTTAGATATATATGCTATAAATGGACCCACTATAAAATGTGAAAAGTAAAATTATTTTTTAATTAATTTAATTTTTTGAAAATCAATATCAAACATTATATAAAAAGCAAAATAGTCAGAAAAGATTAAAAAACCCATACAGTAATAAAACTTCTTTTTCTCTAAAATACATGACACATAGAAACTAAAAATCTAAAGCTTCTCAAACCATGTTAGGCTCAACTGTAGATAAAGAAAGCACTGTAGGTCACAGCTAATGCCCATGGATGTACTGTGACCACCACAAATTTCTACTAAGCAACCCTTCTACAGTCAAATCAGAAGTTTTGTTTTATTTTGTTTTGTTTGTATGTATGTGTGTGTGTATGTGTGTGTGTTTTTAAATCACTTTCTTTACCCATCATCTTTCAATGAAAAAAGAATGTTTTTGCTTAAAGTCCACTAATGAGAGAGTAAGATTATTTTATCAAAAGCTCATAATGGTTGACCCCCATGTGAGATTTATGTAAAATATGAAAATTTAGCTTTGTATAAATACCTTCTTGTGTGATTACTGCACAGCCATTTGGTCAATAAGTAGCAAATTAATTTTACGTCCAAGTGAAGAAGGGGTTGTGCTTTCCTATGCTGACTTATATTTACTATCACAGTATATTTTATAAACAAGATGCTCCTAATGATCTGGTTAAGAGATTTAAGATTAATTTTCTTTTAGATACCTTCTTGATTTGTATTACAAATTGAAGTAAAAAACTTATTTAATTCTTAACCATAGGTAAACCTGGTGATTGTCCTAACAACCTTTCTCAAAGGGTACTTTTGTAGAACTACAAGGTTAATAAAACTGTCACCAAGATTTCCTCAAATGAGCTGATCTAGTGGACAGATCTAATAGAATTATTCAATCACCTTACGGACAGAACTCATTCCCTACTTCACAAAAAAAGGCAAATGTGATAACTTTCAGCAATATGTTTTTAAAAGATTAAATAAAGATGTTTTATCTCTTATCTTTAAAATATGAGATCATATTTTATAAGTCGGTGCTTCTATACAAATGATTAAACACTGTGTAAGAGTGAACTATTTAGTTAACCTATAGATGGAGTTTCAAAATAATTGCTTCCAGCGACTTGGACCCATAGTTTTAAAAAATATGAACTATATAAATAGTTAGCTAATACTAAACCCTTGGCTTTTATTCTTAGATTATCTTAACTTTTATCATCATTATAAGTTTTAGTTTTATATACTTTTTCTTTGTCTTCCCCTTTTTCTTTCCACATCATATTGCCATCCCCGAAAGGACTCACCTCTGCATTTGGATTTGAAAGTCTTTCACAAATAATGCTAATGTAGCAGACTCTACATCTTCTGTAATGGTCATCAGCTTTTTTTTTTAACATCATGGAAGTTTTATTTAGATGTGGATTTTGAACTATCAATACAGATGCCAAGTTACTACACAAAACATCCACAGGAACTTTTTGAATCGTTCACAAACATTTCCTACATAATTCAACACACAACAGAGAAATGGTACATCTTTTTTCTTTCATTGTGCATACAATGGAAAAACAAGTATATATATATTTTTACAAAGTTCAACTAATAAGACACTACTAGCAGGTTGACAGTTTGTCTATAGGTGAGAAATTATCTAACAAAAATAACCAGGATATACTCAGCATCAGCCACTTCCATAACCAAGTGTTATTCAGATTAATAAAGCTCATCAGGCTCCTGACATATACTTAAGATGGTTAACTCTTGTAATATTGCTCCCCACCTTAGTTCTCCACAACTAACATAGAACTGTTGAAAAGTAGTGGCAAATATTTGCAAAAACAAAAATTCCAAGCTTATTATAAGCATGAATATGTGATGGAAATTTATCAAGCCATATCCTTTCCAACCATTAAGAAATCACCCAAACTGAAATTGTCAATGTGCTTTGTCTATGTCTAAGAGGTGCACTTATATCCAACAGAGGAACTGAAAATCAAACTTAGTATTTAGGGGTGGGCTGGAAAATTCAACCACCATTTGAAAAATGTCTTAAAAAAAAAGATCACCAAAAATAGATTCACTAAATTTATTTTAAAAATAATAAAACGTTTCTTACAAAAGAGCATTACATTCTGCACACTGCTCTGAACAAATGCCAGGGACATGTGGACTATTACTTTCCTCCCTGTCCCACCCCTCCCCCAATGTTACAAGTGACCACAAAGCAAGGTGTTCACAATAATTACACGGGGGGGATTTAAAAAAAAAAACACCAACAATGAAAAAAAAATAAAATTCACTCACTCTGCTGTTGTTTCAATATTTCAATGTTAGTTCTTGCATGCCCTCCCCCCAACCCTGTTTGTAAGGTACTAAAACATTACATCTGGTGAACAGCAAAGATTTCACTACACCTCAAATGCAGAACACCTATGAAGCAGAGGAATGTTGGTTTTTTAAACAGAAGCACTTAAAAAAAAAAAAAAAAAAAGATGCAGGACTCCTTCAGTTCTTCACTAGTCTTAGAAAAACTTTCCAGAATACTGCTTCACACTGTTCTGCAGCAAATACTGTGATTCTGTATCTGGTCCTGTGTTCCTGTAATGGAAATGATCTGATCTTCCGATCCTTCTAAAGGCTCATCAATTTTGATGGATGCTCCCGACTCATGACAGATTTGTTTAATCTGCTGACCACCTTTGCCAATAATAGATCCAGCCAAATCTTTGGGAATAGTTACTTGTGTGGTAATAATAGGTCAGCCCTGTGGTTCATAAGCCATCTGCCATTCTGATGGACTCCATGTGTCAATTGCAGAGTCCCAAGTTTCATCAGCACTGAACCCAACCATGCCATCATAGCGGTCTCCAGGCCTTCCTCTTCTGTCATAAGCCATTAGATTTCCCCGTCTGGGTGGTGGCGGTGGAGGAAGAGGAAGATTCCGAGCTCTGCTGCCACCAAGGCCACCTCGACCAGGAGGCGGCGTCGGAGGTCCTCGTCGAGGGCTCATGTCATCATAATCTCTTCTAGAAGGAGGTAGGGGACGCCCACCCCGAGGAGGT
Organism: Sigmodon hispidus; assembly: GCA_004025045.1. NCBI lineage: Eukaryota > Metazoa > Chordata > Mammalia > Rodentia > Cricetidae > Sigmodon > Sigmodon hispidus. Next base: position 332 of record PVIH01009813.1, on the reverse strand, counting down.
ATTCTGTCAAAACTACCTCTTCCGTGCATAGGAAATCCCACAGGACGTCCACGGCAGTCATCAAACATCATTGTAAAACCACCATAATCATAGGTTTCATCATAAAAGTTGGGATCATAAGGTTGAGCACGTACTTTGATGGGAGACTCAGATATAAGGTCAAGGATGATCTTGATGCACTCTACAACCCTATCAGGCTTTCCTCCAATAAGAACAACTCTGTCAGTGGAGTGAGGGCAGCATTCCTGGAAAAGCTTGATTGTTGTCTGAGTGTTTTCTCGAAGTTCTTTAATTTTAGCACCTTTGACACCAATAATTCCTCCTGCCAGACT
>PVIH01009812.1:0-79714 GCA_004025045.1 Sigmodon hispidus | reverse complement strand
TTTTTTATTTGTTTATTTATTTATTTGCCTTGGTGTTTGCCTGGAACTGGAACTACAGACAGTTGTTAGCTGCCATGTGGGTGCTGGGAATCGAACCCGGGTCCTCTGGAAGAGCAGACGGTGCTCTTAACCGCTGAGCCATCTCTCCAGCCCCCTGTTTTGTTTTTTTTCAAGGCAGGATCTCCTTCAGTCGCTCTGTAGCCCAGGCTGGCCTTGAACTCACAGAGATCCACCTGCCTGTGCTCTGAGTGCTGGGGATAAAGGTGAGCTCCACTTGGCTTGCTTCAGCCACTTCCTTCCTAGTCACAGATGGAATCCTGTTTCCCGCCGGGTTCCCTGCTGGGCTCCTTTCTTTACATTCCTACCTATTTGTGTAGGGTGGGCATGGGGAGGAAAGGGGCGTCAGCATGGTCAGAGGACATAAGGGACTGGTTCTCTTTTCACCATGTGTGGCCAAGGGATCCAACTCAGGTTGTCAGGCAGTCATGTTGCTCTGGCGTTTTCCTTGTAAGGTTTCTAGTTCAGTAAGTAAATCTGCCAAAATCTGGTCAGGCCTGGTAGTTCACACCTGAAACCCAACTCTCAGGAAGCTTGTGATGGAAGGACTAAGAATTCTAGGCTACTTATCTCAAAAACCTACAAATAAGGAAAACAAGGCCAACATGGGCTACAAGGTGAGAGATTATCTCACAAAAAGAAAAAAAAATGTCATTGAAGGAAAGAAAGCTTAGCACCAACCGAGAATAACCACCTCCCCAGCTACCCCCTCATTCCTATTCATTTACAGGATGACTAGAGTTCCTGGCCAGCCAGAGTTACAGAGGCAGACTCCATCTCAAAACAAAAGAAAAGTATCATCAATAACAACAAAAGCCTGTAATTTGAGGAAGTGTCTAATACCTAGAAATCCTTAATCATTCTTGGTTAGGCAAAATAATGAGAAAATGAGCCTAAGTAACCTCCTTCTGATAGAAGGAAGCATCACTCAGGGTGGAGTGCAGCAATGGTGAGAGCCTAGAATGTGTAAGGCCTGGGCAGGATCTCCAGCCAAACCTCGTGAGAAACAGCAAAAGTAACAACAATTAAAAACAGAGCAAGGGAGCTAGGCAATGGTGGTACAGGGGAAGCAGAGGCAGGTGTGGGTTCTAGGCCAGTCTGGTCTACACAGTGCATTCTAGGAAAACTAGGGCTACACAGGGAAACTCTTTCCCTCCAACCTCCCCCCACCTCCCAAACAAAGGGAAGGGTTAGGGTTAGGGAGCTGCTGACCCTAGCCAAGGAATCCTAACCATACTGCCCCAGTAGCATGAGCAATGGGGTTATACATTTGAATACAGGTGTGCACATCTGGCTTATGCTATTGAAGAGTAGACGTAGGGGTTGGTGAAGTGTCTCAGAGAGTAAAGCAAGCCTGGAGACCTGAGTTCAATCTCTGAACCCCACGTAAAGGTGGGAGCAGAGAACCCACTCTACAAAATTATCCTCTGACCTCTAAACACACTATTGTTAGCCCCTCACACACTACTACTAGCAATCATTTTTAGTAAAATATTTATTTTTTATTTTATTATGTGCGTGTGTGCCTGCCATAGCCACAAAGGGCATTAAAGTGCCTGAAGCTATAGTTATTGACAATCGTGAGCCCCCAGCATGAGTGCTTGGAGTCGAACTCAGGTCCTTTGAAGTGTATGTAGCAAGTGCTCCGGAAGAACAGACAATGCTCTTAACTGCTGAACCATCTCTCCAGCTTACAATAATAATACAACTTTTAAAAAGAAAAAAAATGTTTGAAAAAAGCCGAGTCAATTCTGAGGGAAAATAGCCCTTTTCTAGTTGGGCATAATGGAAAGTGCCTGTAATCTCAGCACTTGGGGGACAATGGTAACAAGTTCTAGGTCAGGCAGGGTGTGGTGACAAACATTTCTAATCCAGCATTTCAGAGACAGAGGCAAATGGACCAGCCTGGTCTACATAGCAAGGTCCTGATGTGAGATGTCTTCCTATATGCTGTGAATTATCACTGGATAATAAAGGAACTGTTTTGGCCTATGGCAGAGCAGCTTAGAGGGAAATATGAACATAAAGGGTAAGAAGGGCATAGTCAGAGAGACACATGGTGATCCAGTTGCCCAAGAAGCAAGATGTAACGGAGTACAGGTAAACTATGAGTTACTTGGCAATACACAAATTAACAGAAATAGGTTAGGATGTTAGAGCTAGCAGTGAGCCTGAGCCACAGGCCAACTAGCATGTAATTAATTTAAGATTCTGTGATTATTTGGAATCAAACAGCTATGGGCAATCTATTTAGGACTGCTGGTCTGAATCTTGAGGTTAGTCCAGGCCAAAAACTTCATACTGCAAGGTCCAGACCAGCCAAGGCTACACAGTGAGACCCTGACTAAAAATAATGTAGTAGTTGTTCTGGGTCATCCTGGATTATACTAGTTGAAGTTGAAGGCCAGCCTGGATTACATGAGACACTACTTTAAAAAATGAGAAAAACAGAACTTCTAAGAGCTCACACTAAAATTTTTCTTATGCATAATATGGTGTATGTGTGCACACACAGCACATGTGTAGAGAACAGAGGACAATCTTGTAGAATCAGATATTTCTTTCCACCTCTACGTATGGTTCAGAGGATCAAAACTCAGATCTCCATGCTCTATGGCAAGCTTGTTTACGTGGTGAGCCCACTATAACTTAGTTTTTTTCTTTTAACCAAAATATACATTACCTATAATTTATTTTTATTACCTCATCTCTGAATAGCTTCTCTACCCTGCTCTTCCTTTTTTTTGTTTTTTGTTTGTTTGTTTGTTTTCTGTGGCTTTTGTTTATTTGGTTGGTTTTTGAGACTGGTAGCCCGGGCTATCCTGAAACTCATTCTGCAGACCAGGCTGGCCTCTGCCTCCCAAATACTAGAATTAAAGGTGTGAGTCCCATACCTGGCAAACTACTTCTTTATTTATTTATTTTGCCCTTTTTCTTTTTCCTTATTGCATAAATTTCTCTATGGACATAACACTGTAAACAAGCTTAATCTCATCTTATTATATAAATTTGCATACACTGTCATATCTGTTTATCTTTGATAAACATCAATAAATGTATTAATATTCCCATTTTATGTTGACTAACTTGTTTTGCCCTAATTAATACAATAGCCTCATAAAACTATTACACTGCTACCTTTAATCTCAATTTTTCAAAGAGACTGTTTTGTAGGCATATCTCCTCATGTTCCTGCAGAAGACAGAAGGCTAACCTGGTTGTCTTCCTCAAATGCTCTCTACTATGGTTTTAAAGTGATTCACGGGATTTCTCTGTGTGTCTGTGTATCTGTGGGCATCAGGTACTCACTCTCCTTTACCTCTCACTACCTAATCCTTTAAGGAAGGCTCTCTTTCTGAACCTGGGCTAACATTTTTTTCCTGGATGCTTGGAAGCCAACAGCAAGCCCCAGCAATCTTCACATCCATCAGAACTGTGATTACAGGAATATGTGGTTTGTTACATAGGTGCTGGTATCTAAGAAAATTGGGTTCCTTACTGAACCTGAAGCTCACTGATCAAGATAGACTACCTGGCTAGCAAGCCCCAAAAATCCTCCTGTTTTGACCTCCCTGGTGCTGAAATTACAAGCATGTGCTGCTTCGCACATGTGACTTTTATGTGGGGATCTAAACTCAGGTCCTCAGGCTTTAGAGGCTGGCATTTACCTACTGTGCTATCTCCTTAACCCTGAAAACTTTCTATTGGGTCTGGGTTGACAGCCTTTTAAATTCCTGACCTTTCATCTATGTTTTCTCTGACCACTTATACCTTCATCTGAGATTTCTCAATTTCCACCTATTTCTATCCACCCAGACTAGACTAAGCAGACAGACATATCTTTCTAAAACACCAGGCCACTTCTTATTTAAAAACTTCCTGCAGGATGAAATGGTAGTAATGGTTGTTGTTCTTGTTAAAATGTATTTTTATCATGTATTTGTGCATATGTGTGTGTTTGCATGTGTGTGCATACGAGTACAGTGCCTATGGAGACCAGAGAAAGGTACCCAGTCTCCTGGAGCTAGTTATATATAGGTAGTTATAAGCTGCCTGACCTCGAAGCTGGGAACTGAAACCAGGTCCTCTGCAAGTGCTCTAAACTACTGAACCATCTCTCCAACTCCTCTTTCTGGAAAATATTATAACCAAGTTAGGAAGAAGCATGGCTTGCAGTTACTTATTTTGTTTTTTTTGAGACAGGATTTCTCTGTGTAGCCCTGGTTGTCCTGAAACTTGCTCTATAGACCAGACTGGCCTTGAATTCACAGAGATCCAAATGAGGCTCCAAATGAAGGAACAGAACCTCGGTCTTCCGCAAGATTAGTCAGTGCTCTTAACCACTACGTCAATTCTCCATCCATTCTCAGAAAGCAGAGGCAAGAGAATCTTGAGTTTGAGGCCAGCCAGGTCTACAGAGAAAGTTCCAAAACAGCCAGGGCTTCAGAGAGAAACCCTATCTCAAAACAAAACAAAACAAAATAATACAAACACACACACACACACACACACACACACACACACACACACACACACACACAGATTTAGTGTTTGCTGGATTAATTTTCCTAACAGTTAAGCTTTACTTACCTTGAGCATACAAAGTCAGAACTGCCTGGATGGCTACATACACACCAGAAAATTGGTAAGTTTCAAACATTACCTAAAAATGGAAAGAGAAGGAAAAAAGGAGATGCTTTATGTAGAAAACACTATACATATGACTTCCTTCATGCTCACATGTAGATCAGTTGGACCCTGAGGAATCCTGTATTCTAACAAGCTGTTCTTGCCCTGATAGAGCCTCCCTCTAACTCAATTAGGGCAGAGTTTTAGATGTACATATGCACTCATGCAAGAATATATACACACCTGAATCAAGTATCAGAGCATTTCTAAGTGCTATGAGCAAAAGATTTGTAAATACAGTCAGTACCTAATCAGTATGAAAGCAAGCTTCACACAAAATTTCCTAAATTGATACCCCTTAAAAAAATTACCTGCCTGAGACAAGCAAGACTCCTCATCCAGCAAAGGCGCTTGTCTGAAAGTCTATCAACCTTTTACCTCCACTAGAGGGCGGCACTCAATACTGCCTGGGCACTCTCACCCATGCACACACAAAACATCAATGGGGGGGAAAAAAATCAGAGTAAAGAAATAAAATGACATATCCTTTTGGGACTAGACACATGGCTCAGCTGTGAAAGCCTGATGGCTTGTGTTCAGTCTCAGAACCCACATGGTAAAAGGCAAAGACCAACTCTCCAAAACCTGTCTATTCACGGACACTCCAGTGTACACAGGTATATGTACATAAATATATAAATAAATAATGAAAAGAAAAAATATCTGCTTACTTCCCCCAACCTGAGTCAAAACTTACTTCCTCCAAACTGCCCTGGGCAGTTAAAACAAATAATAAAGAAATATTCCCTACCAGTGGAATGAATGAATGGTAAAATGAGATAAGAAAAAAATTAAAATGCTAAGCTGTCAGATGTAGAGAATGCTTGGTTGCCCATCCCACTGTCTCTCTACTTGAGCCCAGACTGTGACTCCACTTTATACTGAACTACACTAAAGGGAAGTATTTCCTCGGGCCCTCCTTGGTCACATCTGTGCTCATTCTCTTACAACCCATGTCATCTGAGAAAATCTTTTTTTTTTTTTTTTTTTAAGATTTATTTATTATGTATACAGTATACAGAAGAGGGTACCAGATGTCATCATAGATGGTTGTGAGTCACCATGTGGTTGCTGAGAATTAAACTCAGGACCTCTGGAAGAGCAGTCAATGCTCTTAACTGCTGAGCCATCTCTCCAGCCCTGTCATTCATATTCACTGTAAGCACTCATTGACTGATAGGGCCTCACTCTGAATATCTACATCTTCAATGAACTGATCTTCTAACATTCTATTTCAGCATCCCTTTAATAAAGAAGGGATGCTGCTGTGTGTGCATATACCACTAAAATGCAAAGTCCTCCCAAGTCCATTATCTGATTCAGTAACAAAGCTCTCCTGCCTGCCCTCACCTTAGCAGTCTTTCTAACCAATTGGGCAGGCTCCCTTCTCTGGCCCCAGCCTTCTCACGACTGTCTCCTCTTACTTCTTCGGTGAAAAATATCATCTTAAGGATTTACAGTTTTTATCTTGAATTCCAGATTGCTTTCCTGAACTCAATTATATACAGATACATACAATTTCACTATTTTCCAATTAGATCTCTTACGAATAGATTACTTTACTTTAACTCAATCACCTAATTTGGGGGGTGGGAGTGTTTTCATCTACTAGCATATGCATGTTGACTGTCCCTTATCCAAAATGTTTGAGACCAGAGAGATTTCTGATTTTAAACCTGAAATATTTGTCTATTTACCAGGTAAATTCCCTTATCCAAAAACCCAAAATTGAAAATTTCATTAGCATCATAAACATGATTAAAACATTTTGGATTTCAGATGAACAATCCCCAATCTGTAGTAAATGCAAAATAATCAGGATCTAGGGAGAAATGATTCCTTTTATTTATTCTTAGCAACAGAAGCAAAATGGAGGAAAAAAAATCTGATTTAACATTCTACCACAAAGATACACATGGATATCCAGCCCATCAAAAACTTACCTCTACAATCTTCTCTCTGTTTTTGGTTGGGTTCATGGGAGGTTCTGTGAGTAAAATTTTGCAGTTTCTGGTGTCTATATTGAGTTTTTCTGGTCCAAACGTGTAGTCCCACAGGTGTTTCATGTCATCCCAATTCCGGACTATGCCATTCTCCATAGGGTAGTTAACTTCCAACATTGAGCGCAATTCACTTGCCTCATCACCGACCATAAGATCCTAGAAGACGGGATGGCAAAGCTTTAAAACAGTCAAAGTTTTACATAAAGAAGCCTTAGAAAATTATATTCCTAAATTTTAGAAAACTTGGGAATAACTAAATATTAATTTTTCTCAAACTTGCAGATCAATTTTTTAATTCCAAAGTTGAAACTCTTCTTTCAAGAATAGCTTACAAAGTTTAACCAGTATTTTATGTACTATGTATTTAAATCAATAAATTGACCTTACCTTTAATACATGTTTCCAAAAGAAGAGCATTAGCACAAATAAACCCCACATTTTCATATTTTGAAGGGTTTTTGTATGAGGTTTCATCTGTTTCTTTTGCTCAAATGTTCAAAAAATAAGTCCTGTGATATGTGAAATAGCACATCGGGGGAAAAGAAACTTGAAAAATGCTCAATGTACACAAGCACATTTCTTTCTATTATCAAAATGATTTATATCAATGTAGATACAAAAATCAAGATTCTTCATTCCTCTATAACAATTCATATCTCTCTCTCACACACACACACTTAACAGATCTCACAAGTGTTGATATGTGTATGCATTAAAACAACTCCTTTATAGTCTTCTCATAAGCAACATTTTAATCTTGAAGTATAATACTGAAAATCAACACTATCTTTCATGAAGCACAATACTCACAGCCTGTCTCCAATGAGAGCATATTTAAGGTGACCCACATTAAAAATAAAAAAATCAAACTTTGTATTCGTAACAAGGCAAACAATATCTTAATACTTAAATGCTTTAGAAATCAGTAATCCACACATTATTTTTCTATGTTGATGAATCTAATTAAAAATTAATACCAGAACAGAAACAGCTACAATTTGGTGGAATGAAAGCTCAAATTATAAGGAAATGAAGAAAAGAAACTGCATGAGAAGATGTAAAATGAAGCTTTCAAAGACTCTGACTGTTAGGGTGGGGCTATAGTGTGGAGGTAAGGTGCTTGCTTCCCTAGCAGGTGTATGGCCCTAGAAGTTCTATCTGCAGTGCTGGGGAAAAAGGAAAAAAACAGAACTAAAAATGTCCCAGAAAAGGAGTCTTAAACTTGAAAACCAGGATAAGGAGTCTATTAAAAAGCCAGATTTCTAGAAGATACATTAATGGCAAAGGAAAAAAGTTCACTAAAACTTTTTATTGCAACTAATTTCTTATAAAGTCAATTTTCCCAAAACTAACTCTCAAGTTCCTTGACTAATAACCACTCAGAATCTCCAGAAGAAAATGAAAAACTGAAAAGATCTATACTTGTGAGTTCTGGATAAAGGTATGCATGGTGAGGTATTTAGGGAGACTATTATCTGTAATTTAGTGAAACATCAAAAACAACCAACAAAAAGACAACCCAACCCAAAATAAATAAGAAAAACTAAGGCCTTTTGATGGATGAATAGGTTATCAGAATAATAAACGAGTTCAAGGCCAGCCTGGTCTACAGAACAAGTTCCAGGACAGCCAGGTCTACACAGAAAAATATTGTTTTGGGGGGGAAAAATAGAGGCTTATAGTAACTCAAAATAGAAAGCTTATGAATCTTCTAGGGCCATAGATATTATGAACTATTAACTGAAAGGCACACCTGACATTGAGCATCCTTAGTCCCCTGTGAATAAAAAGGGACACCGCACAGTTTGTATAGTGCTGGCCTAGCATGCACCAAACTGTTGTTAGGACACTATAATTGTAAATCTTGGGAAGTAGAGGCAAGACAATCAGAAGTTCAAGGCCAGATTGAGATACGAGACAACCCCCCCCCCCAAAAAAAACCAAGCAACACCTGCCAAGTACTGTGGCCCACACTTCTAATAATCTTAGTACCCCAAAGGCCTAGGAAGATGGAGAATACCAGAGTTCAAACTCCGCCTGGGCTACACAGGGGGATCAAAACCCTACACAGGCAGGAGCAGTGGAGCAGTGGTACAAGCTTGTTAATTCCAGTATTCAGGAGAGTGAGGGCTGGTCTACAGTCAGTCCCGTCCCAGGACAGTCAGGACTGTATAGGAAAGCCCAGTGCCAGAAAACCAAAACAAACAAGCAAAGATGGAAGCAGGACCATCGGGTAACTCAAGGCTACCTGAGGCTCCACAGCAAGTTTGATGCCCAAGCTATATGGAACCATATCTGAGAAAAAAACCCAACTAACTACTCAAACAAAACTTCCAAACAAAATCTAGATAATATATATAAACTCCCTTAGTACATTTCAACTTTCAACCTTAATCCCTGCACTAGGAAGGCAGAAGCAGGTGGACAAGGATGACCAAGGCTGGCTAACAGAGAAAAGAACTTTAAGTCCCTCCTCCCTGCAGAAACAAGCAGGAAATGTTCAGAGGAGCCCTGAAGTTTTACTGTTGCCCACCACTGGATGTCAAGTCTGAATCTCACCTAGTATTTGAAAACTCACAGTAACTGAGAGTCTGGGCTAAAGCCATTATTTAGTATAAATTATATTTACCAAGAATGATTTTAAATGGTGCCACTCTGAACTAGAAAACAAACAAGCAAAAGCTTTAAACTACAATTCCACCTCTAGAAGGTGAGACTAGTGGCATGCAGGCTGGAGTGTGGGTTACAGAATGAGGTCACAGCTCAAAACATGCTCTCCTTACCCAGCATATTGAGGGTCTTACTGAAAGAACAAATAGATTTATAATGCCAACTAGATATTCTATTTCTCATTTTAAAAGAACTTAAAAATTACACCTATACCATTTTCTCAAGCACATCCTTTCTAAAAGTCTCTAGTATTGAAGACAATGCATGCTCTTTTATTTAGAAAAATATTAAGAACTTCCGCACTTAAAGACTACCACAGAAAAATGTACTAAAACAGTCAAATGCCTGGGATAGGCCCAGCAAGGCCTCTAGCTTGTTTGCTTGTTTTATAAAGGAAGGAACTACAGAATGGTACTTACTTGGGGGGGGGAGGTTTATTTGTGGGAAAGTCTAATAGGTATGTTATTTTTTTCTTACTTATTCTCAGATAATGCCAAATCTACTCATCAGTAAAGATGACATGAAAATAGATTTTATAATTCATGTATACATTAAAATTTTACTTATATTTTACATATATGTTATCTTACTGGCTACAAATATATGCATTCAGTATAATAGGCAATATATAACATCAATCAATAAACTAAGTCCCCAAATGTAACAAATTTTTCTATTTTCTGTCTGTATCACATAGCTACCTCATTTCTGTATTATGCACACCACATTCCATTTTAATTATAACATTCATCTACAAAAAAAAAATAAGGAAAACAATTCAAAACTATGTTAGTAATTAGTGCTTGTTTGGTTTATTGTATGCAATCAGGAAAGTATAGGACTTTATTAGTTGCTACTAAGCTGAAGAAATGAAAAAGGTTAAAAATTAAAGCACTTAAAACAAAAATATGGATCTCCCCCTCCCCAACACTAAAGGGACACAGAACAACAACTACTGTCCCACCAAGCAACAGCGGAAAACAAACAGAGCATGTGTGTAACCTCACTTACCATCTTTTTGTTATTCTACTTCAACAGGTCAAGAAAGGTGAAGAGAGAAGGTAGAAGCAAGAGTCAGAAAAGGCCTACATAAAATCCTCACTGAAATGTCTAAACATACAAGCAACAGAGACAATTAGGCTGAGGTCAGATGCAGTACTGTTACATCTTATGGCGTTAATTATCAGGGCCAAATGAACATGGATAGTAATTACTCCTAAATGAAAATTAACTAGGTGATTTAAATTCCCATTGTCTTAGTCCACCATCACATTTTAGCTAACAAGACTTACAAATAAGTCAATTCACTAAGCCTGGGAATTCCAAAATGTTCTTTAGTTCATTACTGAATTTAAGAACTTCAATTAAGAAAAACATGGAAAATACATGGTCTAGCTGAGTAGGTAAGAGCTTAGTTGAGGAGTGTTTATCTATCCTAGTTTTTAAGTGAAAGGAAAAGCAATTTAACTTAAAAGCCAGCAGTGTGAACGGGCTAAAGTAGAACCACAGAATGACAGCTGCACTAGCAATTCTACTGGTGGGCTCCCTGGAAACTGCCTCACAAGAAAACTGCTGATTTTTACTATCTGACCTTAAAAGCAAGAAAACTGGTGAGAAGAAATGTGTTGTTTTTGTTGTGTTGAAGAATAAAAATCGCTACATGTATTTCTCTGAACCTCAAAAAATGTCATCATCCATAAAAATGTTTAAAAGCCAAAAATAAAATGCATTATTTACATTCTGTTTTCCCTCACCACATTACTAGCTGAATTTCGAATTGAAGTTTTTTTAAAACAGAATTTGCCAGGCTTCCTGTTACAACCTTTAATCTTATACTTGGAGGAAGAGGTAAGCTCTCAGAGTTTAAGGCCTGCTGAGGCTACATAGTGAGTCCTTGCCTTAAAAAAAAAACAAAAAACAAAAAACAAAAACAAAAACAAAAAAAAACACCAAAGAAAAAGAAAAAAGATAAAATTCAATCAAAATAAAAATTTATGAAAAGAAAAACAAGACTCCAACAAAACTTCCCTGCAAGCCTTTCCTAAAATGTCTTATAGTGAGGGCCAAAATTCCCTGTTAGTTTCCATGTATATTTTTATTTATTACACAGCTCAATTCTCTAACTCCCACAGTTGAGACCTAGGACAGTCATCTCTATCATCTATTACAGCTATCACCTTTCTCAGCATCTCACACAAATGTCCAATGAATGTGTACCCTGAGTCTTGCTAAAGACTGTCCAAACCGGACTAAACAATATTAACAATTTTTGGAAAAGCTTCACTAAAAAAGCCATAAATTTTACTGTTATATAATCTGGACCTTGTTCACCTGAAGAATGTAGCCAATTCATGATCTTTTAATTACTCTATTCCTTATAAAACGTTGTGTGTTCTTGATTTCTAGTTTAGTGGGAGAAAAGCCTGTTCAGTCTCTCATGGTACTTGGACTAATAAATAACAACTTGCCTCCTCCTCCATTACAGTAAGACAGTGTGACCAAATAAGGATCTGCCTGCCTTCCTCCTGTAACATCATGAAAGTCAACTGTGATAGTGAGAACAGGAACCAGGCCTAGACTTCCCACCTTCCCTGATTGACTGCATAAATGAGAGTGTCAGCCTACGGGCCACGAAGAGACACTAAGACGACATAGGCTCTAATGTGTATCAATTTTGTACCTAACTTTAAAGCTGATGTTTTATACTCCATATTGTAATAGCAAAACCCTATATATAAACAAAAAAATAAAATCAACTTCAGGGGGTTTGCCTTTGTTGAGGTGTTACTTACTATACACTAAAATTATAAGAAGTTCTGTTTTCCTTTGCTTTTCCTACATTGTATTTTACACTACTTAATTCAAAGATCACATCTCACATCCTGGTGGATATTTAACAATGAATAAAGCATTACCTTGATCTCAATGTTTCCCACTTTGGTGGTTGATCTGATAATAGGTCTTCCAACCAAAGCTGGGAAGATGTGTTCCGGAAAGTTAGAGCCTGCATATCCACACTTCACAAACTGGAAGGAAACAGTAAAGGGTAGGTTAGTATCCAAGCATTTACTACAGTTACTTAAAACAGTACCAGAAAACATCACTTTGCTTTCAAACTATCCAAAGAAGTTAGCTGTTCCATTCCCAGCATCATCTCTTTAAGTTCTCCCTGGTGCCAAGTACTTTCAGACTATGTCTCGGGGTTACTACAGCTGTGATCAAACACCATGACCAAAGCCACTCAGGGAGGAAAGGGTGCTTTAGGCTTATATTTCCGTGTAATATTCCATCACTATTAGGACTATTAGGAAGTTAGGACAGGAACTCAAACAAGCCTGGGACCTGGAGCAAGAGCTGATGCAGTGGCCATGGAGGAGTGTTAATACTGACCTGCTCCTCGTGGCTTGCTCAGCTACTTTCTTACAGAGAACCCGGAACCACCACCCATGGGTGGCACCACACATAATGGACTGGGCCTTCCCCCATCAATCACTAATTATGAAAATGCTCCATAGGCTTGCCCATAGCCCAATCTCATAAAGGCATTTTTTACAGAACAGTGCTCACTCAGGAAGCATTTGGAAATGAACACATTCACTTAACAAATGCTAAGTAATTTTTAAAGAGAAATGATAGAAAATAGACACAATAAAAGCTTTAATTTAACCTAACAGTGGAGGCGCACACTTTTAATTCCAGCACACAAAGGCAAAGACAAGTTGGAGTTGGAGGCCAGAAACAGTACAGAATGAGCTTCAGGACAGCCAGGGCTACACTGAGAAACTCTGTCTAGAAAACCAAAAATAAAACAGAAGCAGTTTTAGTTCAAAACCAGGCTTTTTAAAAAATTTATTTTTATTTCATGTGCATTAGTGTAGTGCCTGCCGGAATGTCTATGTGAGAAGGTGGAATCCCCTGGCAATGAAGTTATAGACAGTTGTGAGCAGCTGTGTGGAGGCTGGGAATTCAACCTGGGTCCAACCATTGCCCTTAACTACTGAGCCATTTCTCTAGCCTGTAAAATGTTTGATTTGTTTTACTTTCTTGAAGTGGTGAGGATAGAACAGACAGAGGGCCTTGTGTGTGCTAAGCAAGTGTTTTACCACTGAACCACATCCCCAGCCCCAAATCAGGCTTTTTAAATATAAATTCATTTAAGCAACCTCATTTTCCAAAAAATGAAAAAAACCAAATGACATCTGACTAACATGTGTATTTTCACATGTAAAATCGTCATGTTAGCTATTTTTACTTTAATATTTAGTAATACCAAGTAACCACCAAAATGTGAGCAAGTGCCTCACATTCCCTCTGCCATAAATAGGAACTGATCTTGCCATCATGTTGGCAGAATTACCTTCGGAACTATGAGCCAAAACAAGCTCTTTTCCCTTGTAAGCTAATTTGATGAGGTACTGGTCCAATGAATGACCAGAAAAAAATAACTAATACACAGGAAGACGTTGCATCAAGAAAGGAAATACTGAGGGCTGGAAAGATGGCTCAGTGGTTAAAAGCACTGATTGCTCTTCCAGAGGATCTGGGTTCAATCCCTAGCACACACATGGCAGTTCGCAACTGGATATAACTCCAAGATCTGACATCCTCATACAGATACACATGCAGGAAAAACACCAATGCACATTAAATAAATAAATAAAAGAGAGACTATCAAAGTCTCTACAACCTTAGTATGGTCTTCATCCAATGCATGCTATATTACAAAGAATTTTGTGTTTATGGAGAATGTCTACAACAGTCTGATATTTAAGAAGCACACATTAAATATCTGATTGGTAAGTATTGAAAGAACTGTTAACTTACAAACATGATTATGATTACTTTAAAATACAAATCTAGCTGGTGAGTTTCCTATCAATGGACTCAACTAATCATAGATGAAAATAATTAAAGCTGGGCCAATATGATGTCTTAGGAGGTAAAGGCACTTGCTGCCCAACCTGACAACCTGAGCTCAATCTTCAAGACCCACACTGTGCAAAGAGAAAATCAACTCCCACAACTGTCCTCTGAATGCTACATATATGCTGAGGCATGTACATGTCCCTCTATCCACATATAAATGGAACAGAAATGTTTAAATTGTATCTAAAAACCTTTCACCTTACAATTTATTCACTAAGTATTAAAAACATAGCTATTTGTGTAACCCTAAGTTGTATTAGACTATGCACTAACAGTAAGTACACTCCTGTCCTCCCACACTCTGGAGGTGGGGGGAGGAGGACAGGGGCTCACGGCCAGCCTCGGCTCAAGAGACCATGGCTCAAAACCATAAACAATTATGACAGCAATGAACTAGGGAACAGACTAGTTCAGTTATTATTACGCTACCGTGTGTGTGTGTGTGTGTGTGTGTGTGTGTGTGTGTGTGTGTGTGAAAAAGAAGAGGAAGGAGATAGAGACATACAGGGAGATAGGTGAATCAATTCTCAACAGAAAGTCTGCTGTTCTGTGGCATCAGGAACCATGCACTTTTAACAGAACTAAGGTGAAAACAGTACTTGAAAGTGATGCACAGTAGAAATAGTACAAAGGTGGACAGAAGGCCAGGCCTGGTGTCACACTTGCACTTTGAAAGCTGAGGCAAGAAGATTATTTACAAGCTCAAGTGCAGTCTGTCCTACATCACAACACTCTAACTCAAGCAAACAAAAGAAACTGAAGATAAACAGACAACATTTTATTGGTATATAGTCAATATATATACTAGAGGGTTCACAAACACACCAGATGGGTACACGTGTACTTTAACCATGCTCCTCCCACCGTGCCCCGACTCCATCCCTCCTCCTGCTAGGAACCTCCCTCTGTTGGCCCAGGCTCACTTCTACTTTCATGACATGTTTTAAAGAATGCTTTTGTGTATATATTATTTTAAAAATCTATGGTATTTATCAAATGGCAAAAAACATGGTATTCATCTTTCTTTTTTTTTTTTTTTTTTTAAACTTTATTTATTTATTATTTATTTATTTGCCTTGGTGTTTGCCTGGAACTGGAACTACAGACAGTTGTTAGCTGCCATGTGGGTGCTGGGAATCGAACCCGGGTCCTCTGGAAGAGCAGACGGTGCTCTTAACCGCTGAGCCATCTCTCCAGCCCCGGTATTCATCTTTCAGGTCTGACTTTTTTACTTAATATGACCTCTGGTTGAAATGATATAATTTCACTCTTTAGGCTGAAACTCTACTGTGACTATACAGAATATTTTATTAATTCATTTGTTGGAGATTATGAACAGTGCAGCAATAAATACTTTTTGGTAAACACTTAAGAGAGGTCTACCTATAGCCCTGGCTGTCCTGGGGCTGACTTTTTGGCACAGGCTAGCTCTGAACTCACAGAGGTCTAGCTACCTCTGCTTCCCAAGTGCTGGAATTAAAGGTGAGTGCTTTCACCATCCAGCCTTTTTCTACTTATTATCTTTTGAAAACAAGTATGTACATGTTCCATACACACACATGCAGACACCATAGGGTAACCTGCAGTGCCATCCTAGAAATGTTCACCTTCAGCCAGGTATGGTGTTATGTGCCTTTAATCTCTCTGAGTTCGAAGCCAGTCTAATCTACAAAGTCAGTTCCAGGACAGCCAGGGCTGTACACAGAGAAACCCTGTCTCTAACCACTTCCATAACAATAAATAAATAAATATAGAAATGTCCACCTTCTTTGAGATGGGGTCATTGGCTATGGCTTAACGACTAGACTAGCCAGCCAGCACGCCCAGGGGCTCCCCAGTCTCTGCCTCCACAGCACTGGAAGTACATGGGCTCTAGAGACTGAATTCAGGTCCACATACTTGCAAGGCAAGTACTTTACCAATAAACCCATCTCTTCAGCTGTTATGCATTTATAGTCTTATGAGGAATCTTCATATCAGTTTCCAAAGTTTCTCGACTAATTTACATCCCCACCAGCAGTGTACGGGTTCTCTCTTCCAAAGGTGGATAAGAAATATCAATGTCCTGGCCCATCAATGGTTCGGTGGGTGAGGGCACTTGCTAATGACCTGAGTTTAACTCCTGAGACCCACAAAGTGGAAAGAAAGAACTTATTCTTGCATGTAGACTTCTATGAAGATCCTATGACCTCCACAAACCTGTAATGTGGGTTTATATCAATCCTGCCAAAATATGAACATCTTCAGTCTCTCAACAGACCTTTTGGAAATGATGCACTATGTTTAATTATAAATAGTCTCCCTAGAACATTCTGCTATCCAAAATTTTGTCTTTTTAAACAGAACCTTACAAATATGTTAAAAATTATGTTTTAAAGTGATTAAAAGTAGCTAAAATTTTCAGATTTCCAACACTACCTTAATCCCTATTAACTGTTAATATTTTACTTTCAGAACCTAAGTAAAACATACTATTCAGGTGTTTTGTTCCAAATTCACAAACTTAATCATAGTTTACTGTCAGACATTTTTTAAAGTATAGCTGCATGTTTCTAAAAGCATATTACAGTACAGGTTGGTATGATGGCATATGCTTGTAATTCAGCACTTAAAGAGGACAATGAATTTTAGGCCAGCCTGAGCTACACAGTGAGTGCCAGGTCAACCAAAGCCTTATTCACAGTGAGATTTTTGTATTACATAAAAACAATACAATTCCTCTTAGGTTACCTTTGAAGGCATAGGTCAGTATAGTCTAAAGGCATATGTAATCAAATATCCTACTTATTCATTTGCCAGTGGTTGAGAAATGATATTGAGAGCATACATTCCATCCCAAAAGAATGTTTAATAGAATTCTGGAACACTAGTTTATGTTTCCACAATGTCATCTCAAATAATTGATTAATGTGACCTAGGAAGACTTGGGGGAACAATTACCAAAGAGGAAAGGAATGACATCTTGCTGGGTGTGGCAGCTCATGCCTGTAGTCCTAACACTCCAGACTGCAAGTTCAAGGCCAGCCTGAGTGAGTGTGTGTGTGTGTGTGTGTGTGTGAGTGTGTGTGTGAGAGAGAAGCCTCCCACTCTTCTCCTAAACCATAACATTTCTACATTCCGTAAGTCAAAACCCTGTTTCCCTAATAACTAAGCTGAAATAAAACAAAAATTCAGAGAAAATATTCTCATCATATCCTCACCATATACAAATCTTAGTATAAAGTCTGTCAACACTAGCTTGTCATAATTTCCAAATACATTCTGAATATACAAAACCAAAATAGCATTTGAATACAAAAATCTTATGTTTAACCTTAAAGAAGTTCAGACAATGAGGTGCAGGTCTTTAAAGACAGCACCAAGGAGCAAAATCTTAGTTCAAGGACAACATGGCTTTCAACAAAGATAATCAGAACAAAAGAAAAAAACAACAACCCTTAAAGATTAACAGATATAGACATTAGGTAGGACAAAAGTACCCATTAATCAGGGTGAAATGCTCACTTATGTGGGTATAGTCTCAAAGAAAATTAGAAGTTGGCTAGAGATATGGCTCAGTGGTAGTGCTTAGAATGGGCTGGAATGCCAGCCCTACCAGAGAAAAAAGTATGAGTAGAAGGATAATCTGCAAGTTTATAATAAATGTAAATAAATAACCATTACATGAGAAATCATAAGTTTAAAAGTGGGGGTGGCCCCTGCTACAGGATAAAGTAAATGCTGGTACAATGAGACTGCTAAGGTTGACGGGTCTCTCTGCCACTCACACATCTACACACTATCACATCAATCTCTTCTGACTACAACGGTGCAGATGGGTAGTTCATATCTGAAAATTCTTTTTAGAGGCTTAGAGTTAAGAATACTAGCTGCAGAGCTGTCAGCAGGATTAAGTCATATATGAGGTCCCCTGTCACACTGAGATGATCCTCACTGTAAAGGAGTAAGTTGTTCCAAAGCAAAAATAGGCAGCTCAGAAAAAACTTAAGAAACAAAAGGTTACGTCACAGGAATAAAGTTAGCATAAAATACATGCAGATAAAACTTAAAAAAAAAAAAAAAAAGCACCAGTTGCTTTTCTAGAGGACTGGGGTTCGATTCCCAACACCCATGTGGTGGCTCACGACTGTCTGTAACGCCAATTCCAGGGGATCTGATGCCCTCTTCTGGCCTGCATGGGCATCAAGCATGCCAGTGACACCCATAAACAAAACAAAAATGTATAAACTACATTTAAAAACGTTGTGTATGCACACGAGTTCCTCGATACACTGTCCCCTTCTCAGGAATCAAGCTCAGGTTGTCAGCCTTGGCAAGAAGCACCTTTACCTGCTGATCAGCTTAAGGCCCCGAAAGTTCTTGAGTGTATTTTAAGTGGGAAAACATTTTCCCAAGTGCCCCAGAAGAGATCCCCAGAAACTACAGAGACAAACAATTGTAAACTGCTGTCACTGCTTTCCCAAACACAGGAGGAGGAGGAGGAGAAGGAGGAGGAGAAGGAGGAGGAGGAGGAGGAGGAGGAGGAGGAGGAGGAGAATTAGACTTCAAATTAAAGCTAGGATACATAAATAGAAAGAGTAGATACTTAATAAGGAACTATTCCTGGGGTGGGGCTGTAGCTCACATAGTAAGAGAGCTCATCTAGCAGGCACTAAGCCCAACATCCATAAACCAGGGATGTGGCACATTAAGAGGTGACTGCAGGAGGATCAGAAGTTCAAGGTTGTCCTTGGCTATGTGGCAAACTGGAGGCCAACCCAGACTCCAGATTCCACTCTTTTCCTGCCTAAGCAGCAGTTCGGTGCAAACAGATGCTGTCTTAGAATCCAGTGCCAGCATTTCTGTAACGTATGAGACATTCCCCCAGAACAGTAAAAGCCATTATTATTTCACATCATTTCAAATTTCAATAAGTTAGGCTTAAATAATATCAAAATAATCCAATTCAGCAACATAAAATTAAGAGGTAAGCTAAACTAAAAAAAAAAAAAAAAATTAAAAACCATGATGTAACAAAATACAAAGAAAATATTCTTTTCTAAGCTACTCTTTTGGTATTATTTTAATCACTGACATTCCTCCTCCATGTCGACCATTTTAAGACTAGTGACTTAGTTCTGTGTGTGACAGGCTGAATTCAAGAGATTTTTACCATATATAGTTTCTTCCTTGTAGTACTGTGGTTTGAGAAGGCTCTCTACTTCCTAGTGAGTCATAAAATGGTAAGAGGTACAATGTTCCTTAAGGCAAATGAGCAAAAGACCTGCCTATATTTGTTATCAAAGAAAATTTTCCCTTAAATAGAAAAAAAAAAAAATCAAAGCTGGGCAGTGTGACATATGCCTTTAATCCCAGCACTTGGGAGGCAGAAGCAGGCGGACTCTTGAGTTCTGAGGCCAGCCTGGTCTACAGAGCAAGTTCTAGGACAACCAGGGCTACACACAGAGAAGCCCTGCCTCTAAAAACAAAACGATTAAAAACTTTTTTTTTAAATATTACTAGTTTTTCAGAGTTTTTTTAAAATACTTATTTTTATTTTATGTGAACTGGTGTTTTGCCTGCATGTATAACTGTGTAAGGGTGTCAGATCTTGGAATTACAGGCAGTTGTTAGCTGCCATGTGGTTGCTGAGAATTGAACTCAGGTCCTCTGGAAGAACAGTCAGTTCTCTTAACCACTGAGCCATCCCTCCAGCCCCATGTTTTTCAGAGTTTTGTACAACATGTTTCATCATATTCACGCTTCTGCAGATTCACATCCCCTTCCCTCCCACTCAACCATGTTTTTTTTTCCCCCCACCAAGGCAAGTATGTTCAAATGTTATTGGGTATATAGCCTTCCAAGGGAGTGTGACTGGCTACATTATTAGAGAAAATGGTCTGTCTGCCTCTCTCAACACCACAACTAAAAGTTCCCAATAGCTGCTTGGTTAGGGAGTAGGAACCCTTGATCAGGATCCCTCCTCATGTGGGAATCTGGCCTGGCTTGGGTTTGCAAGGGTCTTGTGCATGCTGTTACAACTGCTGAGGTCCTAGTGTCAGGAAGTAGTTTCCTATAGTCAGCCACTGCCTCGGGCTCTTCCTTCCACCACCTCTGATGTAATCACTACTGGGCCTCTAGAGACAGAGTATCACTATGTAGACTAGGCTAGCCTTGAATTTGTGGTGATTTTCCTGCTTTAGTCAGCTGATCCTTCTGCCTCTCCACCCCAAGCACTGGAATTACAAGCATGCTCCACCACACTTAGAGGATTTCTAAACTCCCATTTGAACTCATTTGTTTTATATTTTTCCCTTAATAATTGATGGTACTTGTTTTTAACTTCATAGTGGCCATTCTTATTTGAGGCCAATGGTTGTTCTATTAGGACATTACCTTTCACATGATAAATCTCAAGTTCTTGTTTTGTTTTTACTTAAAATATTCCTAAATTCAACATATAATTAGCAGAAGAATGATAAAACATACTACAATCACTTAAAAATGTGAATTTTAAGTATACATTCTTCCAGCACTGTAAGTGTCTATGTATAACCATTAAACTTCAATAAGCATTGTGCCAGCAACATGGCAGTCACTTGGGAAATCTTCATTTTGTTGGTAAATTTAGACTCTCTTGGTGAGTTTATACTGCAGTTTGGTAACACTATGTATCAACATTAGGAACCTGGACTTAATTTGAAAGGACTCAAAATTCACAGCTGAAGAGGCATCCCAACTTCTGCCTAAATGGCCACTTTCAGAAGCCCTATTCTAGAAAGCAGGCCTTTTTCTCTGTACTAGAGTCAAGGATATAGTTGTGGGTAATGTCATGAGGGTTCATGTGTGTGAGTGCAGGTGAATGCATGCCATGGTGCACGTGGACATCAGAGGACATCAAGCATTGATCCTCATCTTCACCTCTTTCAAAACAAGATCTCTTTTTTGTTGTTCACTGCTGTATATACAGCACCAGCTGGTTCAAAAACGTTCTCTGTCTCCTGATTTTGTGGCAGAAGCACTGGAATTCCAGTCCCAGCTTTATGTGAGTTCTGGGATTCAAGGACAGGTGCTTATCCACTGAGCCATCTCCCCTGCCCCTTTTCCATGATTTAAAAAATATATATAAAATCTTAAATTTTTAAAAAATATTTAATTGTAAAAAAAAAATCATTATAACTTCAGGTACCTAAATAAAACCAAGATGACTTCAGAGGAATATGTAGTTAAGAAACAAAACATAGACTCTAAGTAGCTCTTAGTCCTCAAATTTTTTAGAAACACTACCACATTCCTAACTGTGGTATGATTTAAGATGAGTATCATAGCAATTTCATAAACAGTCAACAATATCTACAAAATATATAAAGTTTATAAATAACTACAAGAGTAATACCAAATACAAAACCTTTTGTTTAAATTAATTCCTTTCATTTATGCAATACTAAATGATCTTTTTGCCCTAAGAAATAGGATTAAAAAAAAAAAAAAAAAAAAAGATAGGAGTCTCACTGTGTAGCTATAGGGATCTGCCTGCTCTGCCTCCCAAGTGCTGACAAAGACTATGCTACCACTGCAGACCTTTTAACAACATTTTAAAGACCTATTTCTATTTTAGGTGTATGTGTGTTTCACATGCATATTTACGCCTGATAACCACGGAACCAGAGAAGGGCATCGGATGCCCTGTCATGAGGCTGCTGAGAATTAAACTTGGGTCCTCTGCAGGAGTAACAAGTGCTCTTAACGGCTGAGTCATCCATTCAGAGTAAAGTTGTATTTTTTTTTAATCCCTTTTATGTAAATTTTAGAAAAGTTTAAATGTTTATAATAGGCTTAAATATAGTGTAACAATACATGCTTTGTTTAAAATATTTCTAGAAGTTTTAGGAGACTCTGCCTAGCTTTCCTCACTGCTTTATCCTTTATCTCAAAGAATGAGATACATTTTATGTACCCCTACATGAAGTCTGTAAGCATAAATATCTTTATAAACATACATAAGTGAGTTTGCTTAAAAACTTATACGTTACTAAATCTTGGGCATATTACCCTGCATTACTTATCTTTTTCTAGTTCAATTTTAACTTAGCTTAAATAAGGCTGGTAGAATAATTGTTAACGTTTGTAATGAATTCAATCAAGGGCAGCAGAATAGCAGTGACTATCAAGTCCTCCCCACCCCCAACAACCTGGCTTCCAAAGCGATAGTTTTTAATTCCTATGTCTCATTTGTGGCAGACAAGTCTCAAAATGTTGCAACACTAAAAACACTTAGAAATCTACAAAGAATTCATTCAAAAAAAAACATTTTCATCTTCAAAATTGGGACTTTGATGCTTCAAACACATTTTTAATGGGGATAGAGAGAAACCACTTGCAAATAGTTTCTAAATCAGCGCTTTAGTTTGATTTTGACAACTTTAGGATCTGTAAGACTGACGTCTGTATCCTGCACTTAGAGAGAGGGAGGAGGAACCAGAACATTTCCCACTATAATTAACTAGAGGGTCTTAGGTCTCCTAAGTCTTCCCACAGAAAGCACGGTCTATGAGAGGTTGCACGCAGAGCAAAGGGTTAAGCAGGAGCTGCCCACAATCCCTCAAAACCCCCAGCGACAGGGACAACCCACACACTCTCCTGGGGCAGCCAGGAAGCCAAGAGCCAGGGCCGCGGCCCAGGGCCTGACAGCACTTCCCCTTTTCTCCGCCGAACCCGTTTCCTGCCTCGCATTCGGCATCTTCATCTACACAGGAAGAGGAAGGCCGCTGGGTCTTGTACAGACACAGACGAGGCTCGGAAATGGAGACCTCCTCCTCCTCCACACCCAGGAACCGGGCCCACCATCACCCCGACCCACACAGTCACGGCTCTCGGGACCTGGGGCGCCGGCGGATGCTCGGGGGCGTATGGGGAGCAGCCTCGCCGCCTCCGGGTGCACTAGGGGCAGCCGAGCTCCAGGGCCACCGGCTCAGGGCCGGCCCGCGCCCCCGCCCGCCGGAGCCCCCCCAGAACACGCCCGCGCGCCTGCCCGCGCCCCCGCAGCGCAGCCCCGCAGCCGAGGGTCCACGCGCACCCGGCACACGGACGCGGCCACCCCTCCGGGTCTTACCCCAGTGCCGTTGTCGCACACCACCACCTTCCTGCCCTGGCTGTCCATGGTTCGCCCTGGAGAGCCGCCGCCCGGCTTGGCCTGTTTCCTCCTCCACGAGGCCCCGCCCTCGGCCCCTCGCCCCGCCTAAACCGGAAGTCCCCGCCCAGCCGCCGGTCCAAGAGAGTGGAGACGGGCAGCCGAGAAGGCCAATGAGAATTGGCCGGCCCTGGCGCGCCCTCTCGAAGCGTTCTGCATCCGGCGTGCGGGGCGGTGGCTAGGTCGCAGGTGTCTCCAGACTTCAGGGCGCGGCCTGCCTGGCTGTCGTAGAGGCAGGCGGGTGAAGGACCGCAGGTGTGCCGTGGAGCGGGGTGGAGCAGCGGACAGGAAAGATCGAAAAGCCCCCTGGAGGACCAGAGAGAGACAGGATGTGTCTTTGCTCCTAGGCCTTCGTGGGTACATCCACACCTGTTTCAAACCTTGCATTTATTTACTTCACACCGCCAGTTTCAGCCCCAGTAGCCCGGCGGGGTGCTTTCGTTTCTTTTCGATTTCACCTCTTCTCACTTCCTTTTTTTCAATCAGGAACTAGCTATGGTTGCCAAATACTGGCCTTGAATTCGTAGCCTCGGTAGCCTCTTTTAGAAACTGAGACAAGTGCTACGTGCACTCCTTTAAAAATTAAAATGTGCACACAGACGAACATAGAGTCTAGGTTTTGAAATCAGACTACTCTGAGCTGGGCGAGGTGACTTTAATCCCAGGACTCGAGAGGCAAAAGCAGAGAGAAGTATAGGGGTTTAGACCAGCTTGGTCTACGTAGCAAGTTCCAGGACAGCTAGGGCTATATAGTGAGATCCGATCAAAACGGCACAGGGAGAGAATAAGACTTTAATTTAGCGGAGGTGGTAATGCGCGCTTTTAGTTCTGGCGCCTCGGAAGGCAGAGGCAGGCAGATCTCCGTGAGTTCGAAGCCAGCCTGGTCTATAGAGCTAGTTCTAGGGCAGCCGAGGCTACACACACACTCCTTCAAAAAAAGGTTTCTTTTAATTTTGTTTTGTTTTCTGAGACAATCTCACTATCTATTCTTGGTTCACCTGTAGTTCAATATGTAGATCAGGCTGTCCTCTGTCTCACAGAGGGCACTGTGTCCTAAATACTAAGATTAAAGGCATGCAGCACCATGTACCACACAACTCCACTTTTGGTCCTGGCCTTGACAGCTAAATGTTTTGTGGTGCATACACAGGACTTTGACTGTGCAGGGGCATAATAACCTCTAAATGCACAGTTGCTTGTGAGGTTCTGTGCTGGGAGCAAACCGTTGGTTTAATGGTAGCATTTTAACATTAAATACATGCTTCTGAGCCGGGTTCTCTTTACTTATGTCTGTCCTTTGTGATTGCCCTTGTTCTAAAACCCAGCTTGTTTATAACTTTCTCTAAAGGTTTTGCGCACAAGCAAGCCAGTGCTGGTCTCAGTACTAACTGAAAAGGGAATAATGAAGCTTTTGCTTTTTAAATTTCCTTCTGTCAAGGTTCTGTCACCTTACACAATGTAATTGCAAGATGGGAGTGTATTTTATTTAATTAAATTTTAGGCCTAGCACTCTCTTAGGCTTCTAGGTAAAATATGAAAGATACCCTACATAATCTTACTGGCAGAACTTTTCAGATTTCACAGTTTTGTTACATATGTTACTACCTAAACAGGAGTTCTCATTTGTTGATGCTTAGTGTTCCCAAGTTGAATAGTTTGTCATTAGGCCAGGAAGATGGCTGAGCAAGTAAAGGTGCTTGCTTGATGACCTGCGCTCAATCTCTTGGACTCTCATAGTGTATATGTGTGTGTGTGTACAGGTATGCATACATACACACACACAAAGACTCAAGGACTATATATACATATAGAATCTGAATGTTAATAATAATTTGCTTTTGAAAAGAGAGCAAGGACTAGAGAGATGGATCAGAGATTAAGATCATCGAGTATTCTTCCAGAGGTCCTGAGTTCAATTCTCAGCAACCACATGGTGGCTCACAACCATCTATAACAAAATCTGGTACCCTCTTCTGTATACTGTATACATAATAAATAAATTTTTTAGAAAAAAAAAAAAAAAGAGCAAAGGAGCTAGGTTTGTGGCTCAGCTGTGGAATGCTTGCCTGCCATGCGCCAAGCCCTGAGTTCCATCCGCAGCCATAACCCTTTTCAGCTAATCCAGCACTGGGAGATGGAGGCAGCAGGAGAGAAGAACAAACACCAGGTGTGTGGGGCAGAGACCCATTTAAATCTCTAATGGAATATGCCAAGCCTCCCTGCAGCAGCCTGTGGAACAGCTTTCTCACAGGCTGATCCAGGCCTCGAAGTACAGCAAACAGGCCTGTTCTGCCAAGAGAGAAGCCCAGCCTAGCTCTTCTGTCTAATTTCCCTGGGGCTTCCTATTTTTTTCCTTCTGAGACAGCTCTCACTCACGCCCCAGGCTTGTTATGCCACCCAAGCTGGACTCTGAGCCTCCCTCCCGCCTTCCAAGCTTGTAGGCACAAGCCACCACACCAGACTTTCCTTGGGACCTTTTTTCTTTCTTTTTAAGATTTGGGGTTTTTTTTTGTATGTGTTTGTATGTAAATGTAGGTACACAAGGAGGCTAGAAAGGGGCACTGGACCCCAGGAGCTGGAGTTACAGGCATTTTTAAACTGTCTGGTTTGGATTCTGGGATCTGAACATTGGTTCTCTGACAGAACTGTCAGCACCCTCAACCGCTAAGCTGTCTCTCTAGCTACCCTCTTGTAGACATCTTATCTATGTTAAGGAGTGATGATTAATATTGATTGTGAAGGCTATGTCTACGGTCATCTGCATCCAGGCACATCTATGAAGGAATATTTAGATTAAGTGGGTCTCTGAGGATTATTTTGGTTAGGCTAATTGAGAGAGGATGATTAATCTTAAAGAAAAGTGGCACCTGAGGGAAGGTGGCACCATTCCCTAGGGGATTTTGGACTGTTTAAAAAGAAAAAGCACAAGCATTTATCTTCCTGTTTCCTGAATTCCAATGCAGCATCTCCATCATGCACTGTACATGGTACATACCCTTAAACTATGAGCCAACACACTGTGCGTCTCTCTGTCTCTGTCTCTCTCTTCCTATTTCTCTGTCTCATTTTTTCAAGACAGTGTTTCTCTGTGTAGTCCAGGCTGTCCTGGAACTCACAGAGATCCTCCTGCCTCTGCCTCCTGAGTGCTGGGGTTAAAGGCCTGCACCACCACCCCAAGTCACTTTCTCTCTTGAACTGCACCTATCATAATATGTAACTAGGAAATGGGCCCCAGGGTCTGTAGAGATTGCCTGCTGCACTCCTGCTGAGTGGGGCTGTGAACCTTCTCTCTGACCTGCTGATCTCATTTTCAGATCTGGTAGAAAGGAGAGGAAGTAGACGGTACTGTTCTCAACCCTGAGTCATGGTCTAAGACTACTGGAAAACAGAATTTACATTACAATGCAAAGTTATAGTTATGAAGCAACAATGAAAATAACTATGATTGAGTATTGCAGTAAAAACCCGCCGTGAGGTATGTTTTAAATGGGGTTTATTTTGTGAAAATCACTTACAAAACAGAGCCGGTTTTAAGAGAAGATGACAGGATGAGGTTGCAGCGCACTGGAGCCTTTCTAAGGAAGATTCCTCATCCCCACACTGTACATCCGAACTCCGGCGCAGCTGGGCCGAACTGCGCACCCGGGCGGGAACTCTCGCGAGAGAATGACGGCTGCCTGTCCTGGTCCTCTCCCTCGAAGGTCTACTTCCGGAATCCTTTCCAGTTAACCACGCCCCACTCGTCTCCAGTCCTCTGATGTGATCGTTCACATATATAGTTCCTGATTTCCCACTACAATTGAGGGTTACCACAATATGAGGAACTGTATTAAAGGGTCACAGCATCAGGAAGGCTGAGAACCACTGTTATAAAACAATGCTTTAATTTAGCCCAGGGGTGCTGGCAGTCTCCTTTGCTCCTTCATTTTGGCTGTTACTAGAACTCCTAATAGGAAAAGCACACTCCCTGGTGTTCAGCTTGATATGTGCCCTCAGTACTTCTCTGAGTGATGGATGGCACTGTCTCAGGTGCTCTACCCATCTTCTGAGCTGTTGTAACACAACCTCCATAGTTTACATTACTTTGTGATGTTGGGGATCAAACCAGGCAAGTCTCTACTACTGAGTTACACCCTCAACCATCAGCTTGCTTCCTTTATATTGTAAGCCTATTTATTTTTAATTGTGTATGTGGTGAGGAAGTCAAGTGTGCATGCTGATGCCCTGGGAGTGCAGAAGGCATCGGAGAGTTGGGAGCCATCCAGTCCGGGTGCTGGGAAACAAACTGGGTCCTCTGCAAGAGCAGTCAGTACAAGCTCTGACCTACTGACCATCTCTGCAGACCCCTCAACATCCTTATTTTGCAGGTGACTGTATCAAGAGCAATGGATTGAAGTGATGGAATAATGAATATACAGTTGATCCCTGAACAATATGGATTTGATTGCAGTGGTCCATTCATGTGGAATTCTTTTTTTAAAAAAAAAAATTTATTTGGGGCTGGAGAGATGGCTCAGCGGTTAAGAGCACCGTCTGCTCTTCCAGAGGACCCGGGTTCGATTCCCAGCACCCACATGGCAGCTAACAACTGTCTGTAGTTCCAGTTCCAGGCAAACACCAAAGCAAATAAATAAAGTTTAAAAAAAAATATTTATTTTTATTTTATGTGAATTGATTTTTGCTTTTTTTTTTTTAACTTTATTTATTTTATTTATTTGCCTTGGTGTTTGCCTGGAACTGGAACTACAGACAGTTGTTAGCTGCCATGTGGGTGCTGGGAATCGAACCCGGGTCCTCTGGAAGAGCAGCCTGCGCTCTTAACCGCTGAGCCATCTCTCCAGCCCCTCATGTGGAATTCTTTTTGAGGTTTACATTTGAAAAAATTCAAAGAGAAATATCCAAAAAATAAACGATGTGTGTCATGAGTACATAAAGTATGGGTAAGTAGTCTCTTTTGTCATTATAGCAGACATATAAACTATACAGAAATCTCTATAAAATAAAGTTAAAATTTGGACTGGAGAGATGGCTCAGCAGGTAAACCTACCTGACCTGAGCTTGAGGACCATGTGACCAAAGGAGGAAACTGAGTCCTGCAAATTGTCCTCACAAAATCATGGCAACATGATGCCCTCACAGTGGAAGGAACTTGTATTTTTTTGAACATCTATTCAAGATGTTTTGCCTTTCTGTCACAGAGAGAAGCTGGGATTTCACTCAGTGGTATAGCGCTTGCCTAGTATACACAATAGGTCTGCACACAGGAATACTTTCATACACACATACCTCCAAGTGTCTTTAGTACAAAGGACTAGCAAGACGGTTCATTGCAGGGCTGGAGAGATGGTTCAGGGAGTAAGAGCACTTCCTGCTCTTCTAGAGGACTGGATTTCCAGCACCCACAGGGCAGCTCATAACCATCTGTAACTCTAATCTTAAGGGATCTGATGCATCTAGCATCCCTGGGCACCAGGTTCACAAGTGATATACACATATCCATGCAGGCAAAACACCCATACATACAACTTAAGTTGAAAAAGAGGAGGAGGAGGAAGAGGAGGAGGAGGAGAAGCCAATAGCTCATCGAGTAATAACACTGCTAGTCTTATAAGCTTGGCAACCTGAGTTCAATTCCCAGAACCTACATGAATGTGGAGGCAGAGAACTAACTTTGCACATTTGTCCTCTGACCTCCACACCCATATTATTGTCTATACACACATAATAATTACATGACACACAAATGCACCATCACTATCATTTCAGATGATAAAGTCTTAAAAAGGTCAAATGAATAATTTACTCTTTAGTTGATATTATTTATTGTTATAACATTAATGTAGAAAGATGATTTGTCACGGTGGTGGTGGTATACGCCCTTAATCCCAGCACTAGGGAGGCAGCAGAGGTAGGTTGATCTGGCCTACAGAGCGAGTTCCAGGACAGCCAAAGCTACACTGAGAAACCCTGTCTTGAAAAACCGAAAAGGAGGAGGAGGAAGAGGAGGAGGAGGAGGAGAAGGAGGAGGAGGAGAAAAGCTGAGTTTTCAAGCATCTTGAGGACTTTGAAGAAAGCGGTTTTCCAGAAACTGACGCACAACCACCATCCCCTTGATTCCTTTCTCTGTGTCTTTGGTTTTTGTGTTCATGTTTTGCTAGTGCTGTGTTTCCTGTACTTAGAGATAATGCAAATAGTTCATCCTTTGTCTTAGTTTCTTCTCCAGCCGCTATGATACAATACTCTGGGAAGCAAAGGCTTTTTAAGGGGAAAGGGCTTGCTACAGTTCTCAGTTACAGTCATTGTGCTGGGGTCACGGGGTCAAGAGCTTGGCAGATGGTTGTATTTGGTCTTAATGCAACATGGATGAGTGTATACACACTAGAGTTAAGCTCACTTTCTCTATTCTTGTACAATCTAGATCCTCTGCTCAAGGAAGATGGCTCTCAGAGTGGGCAGATCTTCCCACTAATCAAGATACCTGCTCTCCTCCACACCCTTGAAGGCCAGTCTGATCTAGACAATCCTTCACCGTAACTACTTTCCCAGATGATTCTAACTTGTTTTAAGTTGACATTTTAAAAAAATGAAACATAACACCCTTCATATCTTCAGGATCCATAGCCAGATTCTACCAACCACAAACAAAAATAATATAGAAAGGGCTAGACAGATAAGTCAGCAATTAGGAACATTTATTTTCTTACAGAGGACCAGGTTCAATTCTCGGCACCACATGTTGGCTCACAACTGTCTGTAATTCCAGTTCCAAGCACTCGGATGATATCTTCTGACTTCTATGGGCACCAGTCATACACACAGTGCACATATATATGTGCAGAACACTCATACACAGAAAGTGAAATAAATAAATCTCAAATGTTTTTAAAAATAGTGTAGAGAGTGCATCTGTTTTGGAAATAGATGAATTTATAATCACTATTCTCTAAACAATACAGAGTAATGACTATTAATATTTACATAGTATTTGGTATTAAAAGTAAGACAGATGATTTACAGCATATGGCCTGAAGCTGGGGATATATCTCAGATGGCAGCATAGCCTGGATAATGCCCAGGGTTAGATGCCTATCACAGCATAGACTGGATATGATGGCACACACCTGAAATCCCATCCTTTGGGGGTGGAGGCAGGAGGACCAGAAGTTCAAAGTCATTCTCTTCATTAAAAAATCCCAAGCCTGCCTAGGTTGGAAATCGCCTCCCACCACACACACACACTCTCCTAGGAGTTTATGGGTAGCTATATGCAAATATTTTCCCATTTTAGCTAAAGAACTTGACGGTCTGTGCACTTGGTGTTTGTATCGGTTTGAATAAGAATTTGAATGTTAGCTTTCCAGTTGGCAGACTATGTAGAAAGGATTAGGAGGTGTGGCCTTTTGGAGAAGGAGTGTCACTGCAGTGTAAGCTTTGAGGTTTCAAGAGCCCATGCCAAAGCAAATCTCACCCTCTCTTTGTCTCCAATTAAATGCTTTTTCAGAAAATAAAAGTTGCCTTTGGTCATTGTAGTAGAAGGTTTCTGGCGTGTCCAGTCCATGATCTAGACCTGCAGACCCACAGTCCCCAGAAACACATAGAGGCTTATATTAATCACATGCTGTTTGGCCTATGGCTCAGGCTTATTGCTAGATAGCTCTTACATCTTAATTCAACCCATTTCCATGAATCTGTCTTACCATGTGGCCCATGGATTGCCTATTTTGTTACATCTTACTTCATGGACAGCTGGATCACATTTCACGTGACTCTGCCCTCTTTCCCCCATCTATGCTCTGGTTTCCCGCCAACTTCTAAGATGTCTGCCATAGGCTAAGACAGTTCCTTTATTATCCAATGACATTCATGACATACAGGAAGACATCTCACATCACGACCCCTTTTCTGTCTAAACAAAATGGAAGGTTTCAATTTTAACATAGCAAAATTACATGTAATAAACATCTATCAAACAAATTATAGTTACAATATCTAGTCTATTTGTATTTAGCAAAATTAAAGAAAACATTCTAGCATCTACCTTACCCTTATGAGTCTAAATTTTTATATCTAATATACCTTTGAAAATAATTAAAGAAAGCTATACTTATAACTATTCAATCTATATCGAAGACCACAGATAGATATAATATTACCTGAGTAAACAGGAAATTCAAGCAACTTCCAAAATCTAGAAATGACAGAGATGACATCTGGCTGCCTGGACAGTCACCCAAAGTTTTTGTAACGTTGAGGCATCATCTTCAGCCTACAGACCTAGAGTCTCTGCTATACCTTTCAGTGAAACAGGGAATTTGAAGAACTGCTCTGTCTATTCTGGCATAGGTTGTCAGTTGCTTCTCCCAGTGTCCTGCAGAATGTCTGAAAGGCTCGATGAAACAGGAAACCAAGGGACCATTTTGGCCTGTTCTGCCAAAATTCAGAGGTCATTTTCTAAGAATCCTACATGTCCAGTTTAAACAGCATACTATCAGGCAGTGGGGGCAATAACAGTTTCTTGTCCAATGGCTAACTTTTGCCATAAAAAATGTAAACTCTACATGGAGTTTCTTTGATGCCCATCAATCTCTTGAAGTAGATTGGTGCAGCCAGGAGCAGACCTGTCTTACTGTCCAGAAAAATCTAAGTTCTTAAAATATCTTAAGGAGGCTGGAGAGATGGCTCAGCAGTTAAGAGCACCGTCTGCTCTTCCAGAGGTCCCGGGTTCAATTCCCAGCACCCACATGGCAGCTAACAACTATCTGTAGTTCCAGTTCCAGGCAAATAAATAAATAAAAGTGTTAAAAATAAAATAAAATAAAATATTCTAAATGTCATATTCTGTAGGTCTTTGAAGTATTTGAAGATTACCTATCTAATTAAAATATATCTTTGTGGAGGGCTGGAGAGGTGGTTCAGAGGTTAAGAGCACTGGCTATTCTTCCAGAGGTCCTGATTTCAATTCCCAGCACCCACATGGTGGCTCACAACCATCTATGAGGACATCTGGTACCCTCTTCTGTATACTGTATACATAATAAATAAATAAATCTTTAAAAAAGCATTAAAAAAGAAATATATTTTTGTATACCTACAAAAACCTAATTAACATAACTATAAGTTTGGTTATCATAGATGACTATTAATCTGCATTTCTTAATTAGACATTACAATTTCAAAGAAATTGCATAAACATATTATCTTAAATAAGAGTAGAAATATACATACCATATAACAAAATTGACCTTAAATTTGTGTCAACAAACTAAAATCTATACCAATTTAAAATATTTTGAGATTAACAGAAGATTTTTAGATGCTGAAAACTCTCTTTTTAGTTCTGAGCCTCATTTTTTGTTTGGGTTATTCAAGGTTTGGGCCTCTAGTTTCTTGAGTTCTCTATATATTTTAGAGATCAGTCCTCTGTCACTTATAGGGTTGGTGAAAATCTTTTCCCATTCTGGAGGCTGTCATTTTGTCTTATTAACTGTGTACTTGACTTTACAGAAGCTTCTCAGTTTTGGGAGGTTCCACTTATTGGTTGTTGTTCTTAGTGTCTGTGCTACTGGTGTTATATTTAGAAAGTGGTCACCTGTGCCAATGCGTTGGAGGGTATTTCCCACTTTCTTTTCTATCAGGTTCAGTGTGGGCTGGGTTTATGTTGAGGTCTTTGATCCACTTGGATTTGAGTTTTGTGCAGGGTGACAGGCTTGGATCTATTTCCATTTTTCTACACACCACCATTTAGCTATGCTAACACCATTTGTTAAAGATACTATCTTTTTTCCATTGAGTATTTTGGGCCTCTTTGTCAAAGATCAGGTGTTCATGGTTTTTGGGTTTATGTTGGGATCTTCAGTTGGAATCCATTGATCCACAAGTCTGTTTTTATGCCGGTACCAGGCTGTTTTTAATACTGTAGCTCTATAGTATAACTTGAAGTCAGGGATGGTGATGCCTCCTGAGATTCTTTTGTTGAGCAAAACTGTTTTGTCAATCCTGGCTTTCCTGTTATTCCAAATGAAACTGAGTATTGTTCTTTCAAGGTCTGTAAAAAATGTGTTGGGATTTTGATGGGAAGTGCATTGAATCTGTAGATTACTTTTGGTAGAAATGCCATTTTTACTATGTTGATCCTACCTCTCCAGGAACATGAAGATCTTTCCATTTTCTAATGTCCTCTTCAATTTTTTTCCTTTAGTGATTTAAAATTTTTGTCAAATAGATCTGTTACTTCTTTGGTTATAGTTACTCCAAGGTGTTTAATGCTATTGGTAGCTAGCTATTACAAAGGGTGATGTTTCCCTTATTTCTTTTTCAGCCTTTTTATCTTTAGTGTATAAGAGAGGGCTGCTGATTTCTTTGAGTTAATCTTGTATCCTGCTACATTGCTGAATGTGTTTATCAGCTGTAGAAGTTCCCTGGTAGAATTTTGTAGGTCACTTATGTATACAGTCATATCATCTGCAAATAGAGATAGTTTTACTTCTTTTCCAATTTGTATCCCCTTAATCTCCTTTCATTCTCTTATTGCTTTAGCTAAAACTTCAAGAACTATATTGCGTAGGTAAGGGGAGGGAGGACATCTTATCTAGTTCCTTATTTTAGTGAGATTGCTTTGAGTTTTTCTCCATTAAGTTTGATGTTGACTTTTGGCTTCTTGTAAATAGCCTTTATTATATTTAGATATTTTCCCTGTATTCCTGATCTCTCCAGGACTTTTATCATAAAGGAGTGTTGGATTTTGTCAAAGGATTTTTCAGCTTCTAAGGATGTGATCATGTAGTTTTTTCCCTTCAGTTTGTTTATATGATGGATGACATTTACAGTTTTTCATATGTTGAACCATCCATGCATTTCTGGGATGAAGCCTACTTGATCGTGGTGGATGATATTTTTTATATGCTGTTGTATACAGTTTGGCAGAATTTTGTTGACAATTTTAGCATCAATATTCATGAGGGAAATTGGTCTGTAATTCTCCTTCTTTATTGTGTCCTTGAGTGGTTTGGATGTTAAGGTAATTGTGGCCTCATAAAAAGAGTTTGGCAATATTCCTTTAATTTCTACTATGTGAAACAGTTTGAGGAGTATTGATAATATCTCATCTTTGAATGTCTGGTAGAATTCTGCACTGAACCCATCCGGACATGGGCTTTTTTTTTTTTACTTGGGAGGCTTTTAAGGACAGCTTCAATTTCCTTTGGGGTTATAGGTCTGTTTAGGTATTTAATCTGGTCTTCATTTAATTTTGGTAAATAGTACCTGTCCAGAAATCTGTCCATTTCTTCTAGGTTTTCCATTTTTGTGGAGTATAGATTTTCAAAGTATGACCTGATAATTCTCTGAATTTCCTGGGGGTCTGTTGTTATGTCCCCCTTTTCATTTCTGATTTTGTTGATTTGGATTCTCTCTCTCTCTCTCTCTCTCTCTCTCTCTCTCTCTCTCTCTCTCTCTCTCTCTCTCTCTCTCTGCTTTTTGGTTAGTTTGGATAAGGGTTTAGCTATCTTGTTGACTTTCTCAAAGAACCAACTCTTTGATTCATTGATTCTTTGTAATGTTCTTTTTGTTTCAATTGTATTAATTTCAGCTCTAAGTTTGATTATTTCCAGTTGTCTACTCCTTCTAGGTGAGTTTGCTTCTAATTGAGTTCTAAGACTTTCAGCTGTGCTGTTAGTTCTCTAGTGTGGGATTTCTCTAGGTTTTTCACATAGGCATCTAGTGCTATGAATTTTCCTCTCAAGATGGCCTTCATTGTGTCCCACAAGTTTGGGTACGTTGTGGGTTTGTTTTCATTAAATTCTAGGAAGTCTTTTATTTCTTTCTTAATTTCTCCCTTGACCCAGAGATGGTTCAGGTGAGTGATGTTTAGTTTCCATGAGATGGTAGGCTTTCTTTGATTTTTGATGTTGTTGAACTCTAACTTTAGGCCATCGTGATTTGATATGATACAAGGGACTATTTCCACTTTTTTGTATCTATTGATATTTGCTTTATGACCAAGTATGTGGTCAATTTTAGAGAAAGTTTCATGGGGTGCTGAGACGTATATTCCTTTGCATTTGGGTGGAAGCTTCTTTAAATATCTATTAAATCGATTTGCATCATAACCTCTGTTAGACTCCTTATTTCTCTGTTGAGTCTCTGTCTGGTTGACCTATCCAAGGGTAAAAGTGGGGTACTGAGGTCTCCCACTATTAGGGTGTGAGAATTGATATGGAATTTGAGCTTTAGTATTGTTTCTTTTACATAGATATGTGCCTTTGTATTAGGGGCATAAATATTCAGGGATGAAATCTCATCTTGACCACTTTTTCCTGAGATGAATAAGTAATGTCCATCCAGGCCTCTTTTAATTGATTTTAGTTTGCAGTTTACTTTGTTAGATATTAGTATGGCCACCCCAGCTTGTTTCTTAGGGCTATTTGCTTGGAAAATCTTTTCCCAAGCCTTTACTTTGAGACTGTGTCTGTCTTTAAGGTTGAGGTGTGTTTCTTTTATGCAGCAGAAGGATGGCTTCTGTTGTTGTATCCATCGTGTTAGTGTGTGTCTTTTTATAGGAGAGTTGAGTCCATTGATATTAAGGGATATTAGTGACTACTGATTGATATTTCCTGTTATTTTTGGTGGTGGGTTATATGTATTTCCTTTCTCTGGGCTTTTCTTCAGTGGGGTTATTGATTGTTTGTGGTTTCATGGGTGTATCTGGGATCCTTAGGTTGGAGCTTTCCCTCTAATGTTTCCTAAGGGCTGGATTTGTAGGTAAGTATTGTTTAATCTGACTTTGTCATAAAATATCTTGTTTACTCCATCTATGGTGATTGATAGTTTTGTTGGGTACAGTAGTCTAGGTTGGCAGCCTTGCTTTTTCAGTGTCTGTATAACTTTTGCCCAAGACCTTCTTGCTTTTATTGTTTCCATTGAATAGTCAGGTGTTATTCTGATGGGTCTGTCTTTATAGGTAAGTTGGTCCTTTTCTTTTGCAGCTCTTATAATTTTTTCTTTGTTCTGTATGTTTTGTGACTTGATTATTATGTGGCAAGTAGACTTTTTTGGGGGGTCATATCTATTTGGTGTTCTGTAAGCTTCTTGTATCTTTATAGGCATCTCCTTCTTTAAGTTGGGAAAGTTTTCTTCTATAATGTTATTGAATACATTATCTGTACCTTTGAGCTGGAATTCTTCTTTTTCTATTCCTATTATTCTCAGGTTAGGGTTGCTTTTCATGTTGTCCCAAATTTCCTGAACATTTTGTGTTATGGACTTTTTGGTTTTAGTGTTTTCTTTGACTGATGTATTTATTTCTGCTATTGAGTCTTCTACTCCAGAGATTCTCTCTTCCATCTCTTGGATTCTGTTGGTTATACTTGTATCTGTAGTTCCAGTTCTTTTCTTCAGGATCTCTAGTTCCACCTTTGCCTCATTTTGTGCCTTTTTTATTGCTTCTATTTCACTTTTTAGTTTGTGGAATGTTTCTTTCATTTTTTTGGATTTCCTTTTCTTGGTTTTCTTTCCAGGATTTGTTCATCTCATCAATTTTTTGATTGTATTTTCTTCTATTCCTTTAAGGGAATTTTTTATATGCTCTTTGAAGGCTTCAATAATCTTCATAAAGGTGCTTTTGCTGTTATTTCCTTCTGATTCCTCTTCATTGGTCTGTTCAGGTCTTGTAGTTGTAGAACCATCAGTTTCTTCTGGTGTTGCCTTGTTCTTTTTTTATGATTTATTCATTATGTATACAACATTCTGCCCCCACTATGCCTGTGTGCCAGAAAAGAGCACCAGATCTCATGATGGTTGTGAGCCACCATGTGGATGCTAGGAATTGAACTCAAGACCTCTGGAAGAACAGTTGGCGCTCAACCTCTGAGCCATCTATCCAGCCTCGCCTTGTTGTTCTTTATATTGCTATATGTATTCTTGCACTGGCGTCTGCCCCTGGCTTCAGTGGTTCACAATTAGTCAGCTCCTAGTCAGTTGTAGCTAGAGGGCTTCTGTGTCTCCTGTCTGCTCTGAGCAAGGGATCTGTTTGATCTTTGACTCTGCTCTAGACAGGCGACTGTATTTCCAAGGGACAGAGTTTCAAAGCCCTCATTCCTTGTCTGATGATGCAGTTCTCCCTGGAGATGGGGTCCAGTCAGGCAGGGCCTTGAGCCTTCTGATGGGACAAGTCTGAGATCAGACCCTTGGGTGTGAGCCTGATCCTGGAAAGGAATTCTCCAGGGGTGGGAATCTGCTCACCTTTGGCTCCACTCTGGATTGGGATGGAGTTTCTAACCTATCTTTTTAAATTATTCCTATATCATATCCCCCTTTTTTCTTAGAAAGAGATTGACTATGTCCATTAACCGTTTATAATTAAAACAAACATTTATAAACAATATTTTGGGAATTTGGGTATAGCTTTCCATCACTACTTCCTGTTGATTGAGGGGTGCTAGAAATCTTATGAAGGTCTTGAGCCTGGATCATCTTAGTTGGCAGTCTTGAAGCTGAATGTGGCCATCTCTTCCCATCAGAGATTTCTTCAGGGGGGTCTTCCTTGATCAAATTATATTAGCCTAGAAGCAATTCACAGGTTCTCATCTTCTGTGGAAACAAAAGCAGAACCTCTTTTCCAAAGCAACATATACTTGGACATAAATTTCAAAGTCAAGATACCTTTAAAATATATGTTTGTTTAACTTAGCAGCCTTTTCAATCAAATGTCTTTCTGCAGTTAGCACACTAACAGTTTAAAAAATTAAAGGAAAACATAATAATAAATGTAATCTAGACTCCTTGTATAATTTCCATCTTTATGTGGCTTATTATATTTTTTACTTTATTTCTCTTTTAAGGGAATTTCTCTATTCTCTTTCTTTTCTCTCCCAGCCTATGGATTCTTTTTCACTCACATTGTAATTCATTTAGAGGTTTTTCTCCTTCTGAATCTGTTTGTGTGTGTGTGTGTGTGTGTGTGTGTGTGTGTGTGTGTGTGTATATCCTTAATCATTTTCCAACCAGAAAAGATTTTAAAATGCTAGACTGTAAATCACTGCTTTGACTGCTGACTCTGCCCCACTCAGCTTTTCAACATGGCGGAGGTACCAGAGCCACACTTACCTTCCTAATTCTATGAAGCAATATTAAATATTATGAATTTTACCACCCCAATGCTGGGGGATCTTAGGGTTCACACTGCCACCAAGTAGAACACTGCTACCTGCTGCTCATGAACTCCACTTAAGTGTTTGGCAGCAGGGCCTCTTAAGGGGCCACAGTTTTTGCCAGTAAGGCCAAGTCAGGAAGCCTGTCTTAAAGGAGCCATACCTCTGCTTGCTCCCAGCAAACAGAGCAGTCTCAGAAAATGCCGCTATCAAGAGACCATCTTTGACTCTGTGCCCTTTTTGCCTGTATACACAGAAAACTTAAATCCAACATATGCATTTTCTGTTTACCTCGAGGTTCCTGAGAAACTTCAGGAACCAGTCTTGTTGCAGCTTAAGCTGCCCACCACACACCCGCCATTTTGTAATTCAAGCTGTACAACACTCAGTCTCTGTACCATGGCCCCTTGAGAGATACAGTTCAGAAGCTGCTTTTGGTTCCCCGTTTCTGTGCTGTAGAATCCTTTTTAGGTTTTCTCAGGCTTTATATGGGAGTATATGCCCCATGTTGGGCCCCATTTGTAGTAGAAGGTTTCTGGCCTGTCTAGCCCATGATACAAACTCATAGACCTGCAGTCTCCAGAAACACATAGAGGCTTATATTAATCACATGCTGCTTGGCCTATGGCTCAGGCTTATTGCTAGCTAGCTCTTGCATCCTAATTCAACCCATTTCCATGAATCTGTCTTGCCACGTGGCCCATGGATTGCCTATTTCATTACATCTTGCTTCATGGACAGCTGGAACACGTTTCCTGTGACTCTGCCCTCTTTCCCCCATCTATGCTTGGGTTTCCTGCCTGTTCCTTAGATGCCTTGCCATAGGCCAAAACAGTCCCTTTATTAACCAGTGACATTCACGGCATACAGAAAGACATCCCACATCAGCTCATGGTGCTTCTTCACAATTGAGCAATAGCAAAGACAGCAGTCATGTGAGGAACTGGTGCCTTTTTAGCAAATGATGCTTCTAAGTGCCTATTTCAGTGAAAACACTCAAAGCCCAATGTTTTAGCAAATATAGCCTGTAACTATAATTACCACATTTCACAATAGGTCTTTGGCTGTGTCCCTCGTACCTAACTGAAATGGTGTATCCTGTGGCCAGTACTTACTCCCCCACACACACACACTGGAAAACACTATTCAGTTCTCTACTACTGAGTTAGAATTTAAAATTTTTATTACATTTTTACTCATTTATTGTATGGGTTGGAGGTGGAGAGAGCTCCCATTAGGAGAAAGAGGCTTCTACCTAAGGTTTCGTTTGTTTGTTTTTTCAACTAACCTTACGAATTTACTGGGTTGAAGCTGGGGAGTAACCTGGTGAGGCCAGTGGACTCACCCAGAGGTGCTCAGTGCCTCTCCACTCCAGTGTCCGGCTGGAATCCTGCAATGCACAACTTCACGGGCTAATGACAGGCGGCTGTGCTCATTAAGTTACTATGTAAAAGAAAAAAGAAGATAAAAACAGGAAGCCAGAACACATTGTTGGTATTCCTGGCCTGGGACTAGGGACAAACTTCTCACAGAAACAAGAACATTGCAGGCTTCTGGCCAGGACGGAGCTGGTTATCAGGAACAAGAGGCAGAACTGCCTCTTTCCCAGCACTCCTCCAGGGCACCTCCCCAACACCCCCTCACCATCCTGCAGATTCTGCTTCCATTCTCATCACCCTGACAGTCCAAATACTATATTAACTGAAACACCATGACCAGAGCAATTTATAGAATAAAGATCCTATTTGGAGCTTAAGGTTCCGGGGGAGAACGGTCCATGATGGTGCTAGATGATAGTAGGAGGCAGGTAGCTGTAACAGCAGCTCCGAGTTCACACCTTGAACCACAAACTAGAAGCAAAGAAAGTATATAGAAATGGAAGGGTTTGGAAACCTCAAAGCTGGTCTCCAGTGACACACCTCCTCAGACAGGCCACACTTCGTAAGACTCACCAAAAAGGTCACCTACCACCTAAGGACTAAATATTCAAATGCCTGAGATTTGTGAGAAATATATTATCAAACCTCCACGTCTATTTTGGAGGTTGAAGAAGAAAGACGACTTAATCTCACAGATTCAGAGTCAGAGATGCTGTCTCAAAAATAAAGTTAGTGTCTTAGTTAGGGTTTCTATTGCTGTGAAGAGACACTATGGCCAAGGCTACTCATATGAAAGAAAACATTTAATTGGGGGCTTGCTCACAACTTCAGAGATGTAGTATATTACCATCATGGTGGGGAACATGGTGACACTCAGGCAGCACCATCATGGCGCTGGGGAAATAGGAGAGGGCTGTGCAGATTCATAGGCAGCAGGAAGAGAGAAAATAACCTGGGCCTGGCATGGGCTTTTGAAACCTCCTCCAATCCTTCTAGTCCTATCAAAGAATTCCAGTCCCTGGTGACTAAGTATTCAAATGTATGCGTCTACATATTTTAAACCATTCTTATTTAAACCATCACAAGTGGCAAAAGCTTTCCTTTGGTCCATATGTAGATGTTGATAGTGTGTGAAGAAAAGGCCCACCATAGCTTTCTCCCCTCTGATGTGCATAGCCTAAAGACTGCTCCTACCAAGATTAGCTAACCCCGCCTCCTTGTTCAATTCTATCCAATAAACATCCTGAGCTTCCAAGAGGCTGAGGCTTCTCCACCAGAAAGCCAAGTCTACCCAATTCCAGCTGTGTAGCTGTGTGTATTTTTCCCTTTTTTTTTTTAACTTTATTTATTTGCCTTGGTGTTTGCCTGGAACTACAGACAGTTGTTAGCTGCCATGTGGGTGCTGGGAATTGAACCCCGGTCCTCTGGAAGAGCAGTCAGTGCTCTTAACCGCTGAGCCATCTCTCCAGCCCCTATTTTTCCTTCTTTACTTCGATACCTCACTCAGGCAAAGTTCCTGAAGCCACGTAAGGTATCGGCAAGCATGAAGTCAGAGTTGCTATTACCACAGAAAGAAAAATGGATGTGTGCTAGGTAATCAAAATGCCACAAGAAGCCATGGAATGATGGTTATCTTGGAGGTTCTGTTGCTTCAGTAAAGCACCATAACTAAACCCAAAGCAATTTGAGGAGAAAAGGGTTCATTCAGTTTACATGCCATCTCAGCTCACACTTCATTCTGGAGAGCAGTCAGGGCAGGAGCGTGTGGCGGCTGAAGCAGGAACCACAGAAGCATGCTGTTTACCGGCTTCTTCTCCATGACTTTCTTTCTCACCTTGCTTTTTAGAACAGTTTAGGCCCCTGCCCCTTCCCCACACACCGTGACCTTACCCTACTACATCAATCAAGGCAGAGTTGCCTACAAAGCCTGGCATGGTGGTGTATTCCTCTAGCCCCAGCACTCAGGAGACAGAGGCAAGTGGATCTCTATGAGGCCAGCCTGGTCTACAGAGCAAGTTCCAGAACAGGCAGAGCTACACAATGAGACCTGGACTTGAAAAAACAAACAAACAAAAGAAACGGTGTTGCCTATAGACAATTCTTATGGAGGCAGTTTCTCAACTGAGAGATCCTCTGCCCAGTGACTCAAGCTGTGTCAAACTGACATAAACTTTACCAAGACAGTGGTAAACATATTGAATATCAGTACTTGGTAGGCAGAGGCCCGTGGGTCTCTGAGGAGCTCCAGGCTAGGTCTGTGTGTATTTACGGGAGCAGGGGCAGTGAAGACACCACTGAAATGGCTGCTCCAGTTAGGAGGGGATTTGGTTTGGTTAGGTTTGGTTTAGGTTTTTGAGACACAATTTTTCTGTGTTACCCTGGCTGGCTCCAACTCAGAGACCTGTCTGCCCCTGCCTAGGCAGGTGCCATTATGCCCAGCGAGGGGTGGAAGGGAGAAGGGTTTTTATTGTGGATAAGAGAGAGAAAATATCCCGAGGCAGAGGAGTCCAGAGCAGAAGGAAAAATTGGCCATGGCCAGGGCTAGGAGAGCGGGAGAAAGTAGTTGAGATAGTAAGAGTCAGAGACCGGCAGAAGAGCAACGGGATAGCCGTGGGGAACAGTGAGAGTGTGAGCCCGGGAGCTGGGGGAGCTTAGGGTGGAGGAGGAGGGGGAGGAGGGGGAGGGAGAGGAGGAGGAGGGGGAGGGGGAGGAGGAGGAAGGGCCAGGAGACTAAGGTGGAAGCTCTGAAATGTGTAACAAGTATTTGTGAGCAGGGACTGAGGGGCCTGGAGGCCAGCAGAGGCTTTGGTACGAAACCACACGTGAATGTCAATGGACAGTCATGTCCCTTATGCCAAAGGCAAGGAAAGTGACTCCTTTTTGGAGATGAGGAATCCATTTTACAAGTTCTTGAGCAATGTTGGCTTTTATCTAATAGCCAGGAA
Source organism: Sigmodon hispidus (assembly GCA_004025045.1). NCBI lineage: Eukaryota > Metazoa > Chordata > Mammalia > Rodentia > Cricetidae > Sigmodon > Sigmodon hispidus. Next base: position 36,730 of record PVIH01009812.1, on the reverse strand, counting down.
TCCTACATAAAAAAAGCTTATAACTACTAGCTTGTAGTTATTGCTAAGTTGTTTAACAATAAACTTCCACACTTCAATCCAACCACGAGTGTCATAAAAAATTCAGTTACTTGGAGGTGAGAGAGATAGCTCAGTGGTTAGACATATTTGTGCTTGCAAAAGACCTAATTTCAGTTCCCGAGTTCTCAAGGCAGCTCATAGCCATCCTTAACTCTAGACCTGGGGAAGCCAACGGCTGGTGAATCTCTGTGAGTTTGAGGCCAGCTTGATCTACATAGCAAGTTCCAGGCTAGTTATAGCTCTACAGTGAGATCCTTCTCAAAAAAAAAAAAAAAAAAAAAAAAAAGCAAATAACCAAAGCCTGAAGAGATGATTGTGGTAGTTAGAATGTAATTGGCCCCATAATCTCACAGGGAGTGGCACAATTGGGAGGTATCTCCTTGTTGGAGTAGGTGGCCTTACTGGAGGAAGTGTGTCACTGTGGGTGGGGGCAGGCTTTGAGGTCTCCTTATATTCAAGCTATGCCTGGTGGGACAGACTCCTTCTACTGCCTGCAGATCAAGATGTAGAGCTCTCAATTCCTTCTCAGCACCACATCTGCCTGTGTGCCGCCATATCTCACTATGATGAAAATGGACTGAACCTCTGAAATTGTAAACCACACAATCAGATGTTTTCCTTTATAAGAGTTGTCATAGTCATGGTGTTTCTTCACAGCAACAGAAAACTTAACTACGACAATGTCTCAGCAGCTTAAGAGACATGTATTGCTTTTCCAAAGTGCAGGACTCTCCAGCAGATAGGGATGAGGCAGAGCCAGTCCAACCTGACTCTCCTTGGGACTGAGCGGGATGGTGAATGTCAATAACCCAGGCCTCCCCTCTAGCCCTCCAGGGGGGATGGACAGACACTGAGTCTTGTCAAAGCAGGATCTTGTTTTATTGTATCAGGCAGGAACTTATATAGAGTTGTGAGAAGGGGGTGGGAGTCTTGGGATGGGTAGGTGGGGTGGGGAATAAGGGCCAGTAATATTTTACCACACTAGCAGTGACCAGGCAGAGGCAGTCTTAGGTCAGGCTGTGCTGAGTCACTCACAAAAGGAGTTTTTGGCCAAAAACAGTTTGCCAAACTCGAGTTAGGCTCAGGAAGTTACACTGGGCCTCGTGCCCAGGCCTTATGAGGCCCAACACCAGAGTACTCTAGTTTGGTTCCTGGCACCCAAATCAGGTTATCTCAGACCTGCTTCAGAGGATCTGATGCCCTCCTTTGGACTCCAAGGGTCACACAGGTATACATATAATTAAAAATAAAATAAAACTATTTAAGATAACAAGGAAAAAAGACACATAGATGTAGTGAGACATTTCTTGGTCCCACCTAGCCCTAAGGTCCAGACCCTCAGTTCTGAAGCCACTTATAAAATAATTAACTCAGAGGCTTAATTTTACAGTAAATGCTGGGCCAGTATTACTGACTAGCTCTTATGTTTAAATTAACCCATAATTCTATTTATGTTTAGCCGTGTGCTCAGCACAGCATTCTCATCTTCCTTCTTCTGAGTCTGGCAGGCTACTCTGCTCTTCCTCTTCCCAGATTCTTCTCTTCTATAATTCCTGTCTTCCTAGCTTCTGGCCAATCAGCATTTTATTAAACCAATATGTAGAATGACAAGTATTTACAGTGTGAAAGAGCATAGTCCCATAGCACATAGAACTCTTGAGTATTTGTGGTCCTGGGGACTAACAGGAATGAACTTAAAAGCCTGGGAGGATGGCTCAGTGGTTAAGAGTGTTTAGTTGGAACCTCTAGATTGCCCCTGCTGGATGATCTGGAAAGCTCCATTCCTTTCTTTTTTATTTCCTGGGGCTGAGGCCCAAACCCAGGGCTTTACATTTGCTAGACAAGCGCTCTTCCACTGAGCTAAATCCTCAACCACATGGAAAGCTCCATTCCTGTCTACAAACCTCGCCCACTCTGAGAGCCTCCAAACAAAGGGAAGGCGCCAAAAAGCCCAGTTCCGAATTCTTGGCCGCTACTGCGGCTTCCTCCCCTGAAGTTGCCAGCCACCCAAGTCCCTGATTTTTGACCATACTTGGGTACAAACCCAAAGAAAGCTTGTCGACATTCGGCACCTAATGTGGCAGCTGTGCCCCACTCATTGAGAGACTAACAACTTCTCAGAGCTGGGGAAGGGAAAAAGAGCTATCCAAGGAAATCCACCCTGGTCGCGAAACCAGAGCTAGGGAAAGAAGCACAGTCTGAATCTAATACCTGAACCAGTGAAAAGACCACTTTATCCCTTAACCCAGAACCAAGAAACATGCCCTGACTCTGAAACTAGTACCAAAGGAACATGCTTCATCCCTAGAATCAGAGCCAGTGAAAGAAATATGCCATGGCCTTAGAATTAAAGCTAAAAAAGGCCAGTGAAAGAAACAGTTTGACCATGAAATCAGAACCATCTCTTCCTCTGACCAACAAAATGAACCAATCCCTGAGCAGGAATAGCTAACCAATCCTTGATTATCCCTGGAGAAACTGCACCCCTAAGAGCCCCTCTCCAAACTCCTCTGCCTGTTCAGTTGGGGGCTGTTCTTTCCCATCCTGGTAGAGGCAGCTACTCTCCTGGACTCCTCCTTCCCAGGTAAATCTCTTTCTCAAAAGAGTCTTGGATGAAGATCTTCTTTTGCTGGCACAGAGAAAATTTTGGTGAGATCCCCTTAGGTGGACTGAGCAGGGCATAGCAGAATAGAACAGAGACATTCTTTAGGGGATCAAATCTAGGTAGAACAGAAAGAGTTACAACCTTTCACTGGGGCCAGAAGAGATTGCTACATTTCTTCAGGGTTTTTCCCATTAACAGAGTGAAGCAAAAGAAATAACATCTTGGGCCAGAGAGAAGAAGCAGAGCTCTGCTAGGAAGCTCCCTTAAGGAGGTCAGAGCTCAGCTCAGCTGTAGTGGCTCTCCAAAAGAGCAGGATTGCTATATACTGTGGGGAGAACAATCCTCACTGCACCCCAGCTTCAGGTATAGCCTGACTTCCTGAACAGTCAAGATACCTTTCCACCGAAGTTGAGCTGTCCCATTGCAGCTCCAGCCATCAGAGATGTCTTAACAACGTCAGGTATAGCCTGCCTCCCAGAACAGTCAGGATACTGTTATGACTGCAAGTAAGAATTTCCACCAGGGAGGCTGGACACGTTGTTATGAGTGGGGATTTTATTGCTACCTACAAGGAACGAGAACCTGGGTCGTTCATCCAGCTCTGCACAGCAGAAGAGGGTAAGAGAGCATTGCCCCAAGGGGTGGGGTTTTTTTAAATGAAAAACCTATGTAATCAAGATGCAACACACCTTGATGTTCCAGGATTGGGCAAAGGGGTAAAGTGCAGCAGCCATTGGAGTTTTCTGGTGCAAATCTAACCTTCAAATTCAATGGCTGCTGCAGAAGTTCACTCACAGACCTGGGTCCTTACAATACCTCTCACCCACTCTCCAGAGCTGTAATAACACCTGCTTACAGCAGGTAAATAGTTCACTGTCAATGCCTACAAGTGTAAACCTCAACTTCATAGACCCGAGAGGGCAGAGCCAGCCACCAGCACAGTGTGTTAAGCAGAGAAGTAAAAGGAACCTGTAGATGCACAGAAAGACTTGACAACATTTTCCTGGAGCCACTGTGCATGGGCTGCAGCTTGTTTGTCAGGCTTATATGCTTACTGTGTTTGACTGCCTCATTCTGTTAGGTCCATCACAGAAGGTAACTTGGTCCTTTAAGGCTTGGCTTATACAGTCAGAACTATGCAAAAAGCAAGGTCCAGACAAAACAAATAAAGAAACACACAAAACCTCTGAACAGATACAGTATGCTTGAAAATGCTTGAACAGTATGGGAAATATAATACAGGACATTTGGAACCTATAGTCTTTTATTAACTTTAATTTTTTAAAATGCTAATAAGCAAAAGATAACAGCTGCTGAGAGACATTGGATTGTATAAAAGGCTACTAAATTGAACCAGCCTATTTATTTTTAGGATGCCTTAACTTCAGAATGGAACTCAGGAAATGTGTTGTGTTAGAGGAGAGGTAATTACTTTGTTTCTCCAGGAAATGGAAAGCTATAGATTTCTTTAAAATTAATAAAGGTTAGATTAGTAAAGACCAAGAGAGACCGCCTAAAAATCTTGGCTACATGAAGAAAGAAAAAAAAAACTCTGCAAGACAGGTGACACTTATGGTGATCCCTCTACTATGGGAACAACTCTGAGTCTGGATGAGACATGATAAATGTTGTTAGCTACAAAGTCCTCATGGCTTATTATTACATGTAATTCTTTCATATAACATGGATGGGGATTTATATTATGGTTTGGTTACAGAGTCCAAATGAACTTAGGAAGTTAACAAGTACCCTTTACCTGTTCAAACAGAAAATCATCTTTAACTGATTTGCACATAGCGAATGTTCCATATTTGTGTTAATACAGATATGTATGTTCCCTTTAAAAGTTTGTATGTTTTTTCGGGCTGGAGAGATGTCTCAGTGGTTAGGAGCACTGGCTGCTCTCCCAGAGGATCTGAGTTCAATTCCCAGCACCCACATGGCAGCTCACAACTGTCTATAACTCCTGTTCCAGAGATCTGACACCTTCATACCAATACATATAAATAAAGCTACAAAAAAAAGTTTGTATGTTTTCAGGGGCTAGAGAGATGGCTCAGCAGTTAAGAGTACTGGCTGCTCTTCTAGAGGTCCTGAGTACAATGCCCAGCAACTACATGGAGGCTCATAACCATCTATAATAGGATCAGATGCACTCCTCTGTCATGCAAGAATACATACAAATAGAGCACTCTTATATGTAAAATACATACATAAATAAATCTTTTTAAAAAGCTATATGTTTTTGGGCTGGAGAGATGGCTCAGGGGTTAGGAGCACTGACTGTTCTTCCAGAGGTTCTGAGTTCGATTCCCAGCAACCACATGGTGGCTCACAACCATCTATGATGACACCTGATACCCTCTTCTGTATACTGTATACATAAATAAATAAATTTTTAAAAATTCTACAAAAAAAGTTGTCTATTTTCAGAAGAAAAGGGCCAGACATCAATGAAGACAAATAGCCCAGGTGATTCAGCCTCTCAGAATGTCTCTGTTGCAATCTTCTCAAAATCTATATTCAGAATAACTTAAAAGGAGCTAGCTAAGATGGTCTAGCCTCACAGACTGCACCAGGCAAAATTTCAATAAGCATAAAATTTCTTGTCACATAGAGACTGGACAACAAATGATATAGAACTCCCCCAGAACCTAAACATTATTCCAATTTTCCTGGAGTCTCCTAAGAATGCTATTGCCTCGAGACAGCAGGAAATAATTTTAAGAAAATGACACACACACACACATTCCCAAGAGAGTGGTTTTTAGTTGTTCAGTGAATTATGGGTGTTTGTCATTGTTAAGGGCTATTAGTTATAAATTGTTACTTGTCATGGTCAGGTAGGAATTAAACAAAGGAAGTTGGATTAAGAGATTTCCTTATTTCTTTTTCTTTCCTCTATCTTTATTTCACTTCCATCTAGTGAATTAAAAAGTAGGGTATAGAAATTATAGGATAAAAAGTTAGATTATTGGATCTACTAAAAAAGCAACTACTACTCTCATATTTTACATTGGTATGGATTTTTGTATGATACAAATTTAAGATTATTTTTGTTATAACATACTATATATATGTTTCTTCTCTTGTTTAAAGTATTGTACCTATGTATAATATTTTTAAATGTAATGTAAAGTTCTGGTCCTTGAAAGCTACTATTACAAACTGTTTAGGATAATTAAGAAATGCAAGTTAGTAGTTAGTCATCTTTAACAACCAAGTTTATAGTCTTTTTAGATATGTTTTCAAGGTCAAACATATATTTTAGGTAGGTAGATGGTCTTCAAACAATTTAGAATATGGCATTTGAGATGCTGTAATAACATAAGCCTTTTCATCACAGTGAGACATCTGCTCCTGACAGCACCAATCTTCTTCAGATAAGATGATGGGCATGGAAGAATCTTCATATGGACTTTGCTTTTGTTGTGGCAGAGTTAGCCACTGGGCAAAAAACTATTCTTGACTCAACTGCTGACAATTTAGACAAGCAGGAAACGAAAGAAGATGACTCCCAAATTTTGCCAAGACAAAGTAGGCCAGTCTTCAAAATTCCTTCTTCTTAGAAAAGTCTGTCAGATACTCTACACCTGTAGGCATAAAACGGATACCCTAATTTTAGGACAGAGAAACCTTGGGTGACTGTCCAGGCAGCCAGATGTCTCTGTCATTTCTGTAGTTTTGGGCATTGTTTACTCTGTGCTTCCTGTTTACTCAGGTAATATTTTATTTTTGTCAAGTCTCTAGTAAGGTTGAAGACTATATAGTTAGAGTTTTATCATTTTCTTCTTTATCAAATTTTAAAAAATTACAAAAAAGCTGCAAAGTTTATAAATATTGAGAGATGTAGAAGCTTAAGTTGTTTATCCTTAAAAAAGTGTTTTAAGGTCTAAAAAAAAGGTTTTAGGGGCTTGAGAGATGGCTCAGCTGTTAAAGACTAGGCTCACAACCAAAAAAAAGTTTTAGATTGATAATAAAATTTATGATATAAAGTGATTTAGGTATAAAACTTTGGGCTTCTCAAGACAACATATAGAGTACTTTATCCAAATTTGCCAAATACAAATGCACTAGACATTGAGAATGTAATTCTTACCTGATAATTATTTTTATTGTCTATAGTTTAACTGTGTTAGACAAAAAGGGGAAATGTTGTGAAATAAACTTTGTATACTGTAAGATGTGTCTCTGCCAAGGCATCCTCTGGTTGGTTTAATAAAGGGCTGAACAGCCAATAGCTAGGCAGGAAAGGATTGGTGGACTTCTCAGCAGAGATAGAAACTCTGGGAGGAAGAAAGGTGGGAATAGCCAGTCACACACAAAGGAAGAGGGACACAGAGTACTGAGCAGAGGAAATGTAACATTAACATAACGAGCCATATGGCAGAACATAGAGTAATATAAATGGATTAAGTTTTAAGAACTAGTTGGGAACAAGCCTAAACTAAGGCCAAGCTTTTATTTTTAACAAGAAGTCTCCACATTACTTATTTGGGAGTAAGCCCAGCTGTACTCCTCAGGCACCAGGCATTCACATGATATTCAGATATACATGCAAAACACCCATACCCATGAATCAGTGCTTTTTTGGTTTTGGGAGACATGGTTTCTCTGTGCAGCCCTGACTGTCCTGGAACTTGTGGATGTATATTACATATTTAAGAAAACCTGAATATTGGGGAGAAAGCCCACAGTCAAATCCCAGGCAGAAAGCTCAAGAAATTCTTAAACCTTGAATACAAAGATAAACAGCTGAGCCAGTCACACACACCTTTAATTCCAGCACAGGGAGAGCTGGGAGTGGCAACACCCTTAATTCCATAACTCCAGACACAGAACTTCTTCTGGTTTCTGTGAGTTCAAGGCTACACACCTTTAATCCTAACCTGGATGGGATAGGGTATATAAGGGCTGTAGAAACCCAACAGAGACAGAAGTGACTGACAGAAGCAGCCAGGAGTGAGGCTGAGGAAGTTATAAGACAGCTGGGTGAGAATTGATTGTGGTGCTTCCTGTCTCTGATATTTCAGCCTTCCCCCATAATTGGCTCTGAGTCTCATTTGTAATACTACAGGAACTCACTTTGCAGATCAGGCTATCCTTGAACTCAGAGATCCATCTGCCTCTGCCTCCCAAATTCTGGGATTAAAGGTGTGCTCCACAATTCCTGGCAAGATTTTTTTTTTTTAATTAAATGCCTATATAAGCACAACCATTGCTTAAAGCCTTGAGGCTATGGCATTTGCCTATGATTAAAAGGACATTTTAAAAATGGAATGCACATAATTTTTAAAGAGAATTTATCAAAGGAGAAAAACATGACTCATAATGTAGACAAATAGATTTTTTAAATTTTTTTTCTGAGACAGAGTATCTCTGTGTAGCTCAGGCTGTCCTGGAACTCACTGTATAAACCACGCTGGCCTCAAACTCAGTGATCTACCTACCTCCTAAGAGCTGGAATTAAAGGCATGTGCCACCACTACCTTTAAGCATCGCAAGCAGATTTTAAAAATTAATCTTCAACTTCATTTTGTGCTCTAGAAATCTTATTTCTACTACAAAGGCATTTCAGGCCCACTGTGGTGCTTGCCTACCATTACAGCACTGAGGAGATATGCTGCCTTGGCCCTAAAGTCTGGAACCGTGTGAGCAGGCCTGATTCTACTGATCTAGGACCAGGAGCAAGACTGAAGCTTGAGGCTGACAAATCTCCGCATATGTTACTGGGGCGCACTGGGAGGCTCTGTTATAAAGATTAACCTGACACCTGGGCCTGCATTCATCTGTCAGCCATTGTTTAACTGGGACAGAGCCAGGCTTGGGGTCTGAGGTAAAGCATGGTGCTCAATTCTCTGTGGTGCCCAGGAAGAAGAGATTTGACAAAACATAAGGTAAAATTGTCTCCCTGCCCTCTTCAAGGCATCTTTTCGTATTTTATTGCTACACTCAAGTACTGTAAACTCTTACCTGCGTTCCTGAGCTATTAAAAAGATACCTTTGTATGTGTGTAGTTGTTTAAATGGACATTGCCATGGAAGAATGGGAGAAGCCCTGGAAAGTCATGCTCTGAAACTCTGATGATCTTGTAGTCTCATTCTTCTTCATGAGGAGGATGTTTGAGCAGTTGGGGCCACAGACATGCAGGGTGCTGTGTGTAGCCTGTGGCTGTCTTCTAGATTCTTTGTGCTAATGCATAGGAAAGAATAAATTAGCAACAAGCATTCCACTACAATGAGGTAATAGTTCTCTCCTTAGGTTTTTATTGTTATGTGGAGTTTTTAGCCTTTAGTAGCACAAGTGCACAAAAGGAGAGACAGAATGTTTCTTTGCAAATTTATAAAATCTAAAATCTGTCCCGTGATGTTGCATGACAAGACTTCTTGAGAGACACAACAACACACATATCTTCTGACCGCAGAAAAGAAGCCCACAACAGACCAAAGTACAGATACCACCAAAGTCCAACTTGAACCAATAGGTTTTACTGGGGCTACTTAGAGAAATATAGGTGAGGGGTTACTTAGAGGATCAGACATGACTGAAGGACTCCAGCATCACCAAAGTCCAATGTGGGTGGCAGTTCACAAAATCCGGAACCTGGAGCACACTGCAGCAGCCTGCAGGCAGCTCAACAGGCTAGAGATTCTCTTTCCACGTGATTTAGTTGATCTGTCAGGAAGCTTGGCTGGTTTCCAAGGAAAGTCTGGTGTGGGGTGTCTCTCTGTATGCTGTGAATGTCATTGTTAATTAAGGAACTGTCTTGGCCTATGGCAGGCATATCAGAAGTAGGCGGGGGAATTCAGAGCATGGACAGGGGAAGAAGGACAGAGTCAGAAAGAGACACCACCCAGCCGCCCAAGAATCAACATGTAAAAGTAGCACAGGTGAGCCACAGGCCATGTGGCAGGGTTAAGATGCAAGAGCCATATGCCTAGCAATATGCCTGAGCCATAGGCCAAACAGCATGAAATTAATATAAGCCTTTTTGTGATTATTTGAGGCTAAGAGAGGGTCCAAACCTCTGGACCTCTGGCCTGACAGGCCAGAAACCTCATTCAACAGGAGCCCTCTGGTCTCAGAATGTTCTCTGCAGCTTGACTCTTCTGAGATTCTCCTTTGTGAAGGACCTTGAGTTCTAGGGCCTGACCCAGGCATTTAGTTTAGGTATTCAGCAGAGCACCCCTCATGAGAACAAGGAACTAAAGTCTAAAAGTCTGTCCTAGGAAACAGAGTGACCCAGCCCAGATAGCCGTAAACAACTCAGATAGGACATAATGGTGGAACCTGAGATTAAAATGACAAAAGTTCCAAGCAGAATAGCTGCGACCAACACCCAGTTGTAAAAACCCCCTAACCAGCTGACCATGAGGCAACCCCATGACTACTGTGAGCAACCTTATGACTCTAAGTATGACCTTTAAAGTGACCAATCATGTATTGCTCCAGTTGCTATGGTGATTTTATGGTCTTAGCCTTTAAAAGAGATATGAGATTGTTAATCATGGCTACTCCCTTGCTCCCAAGGCAGGGAGGAAGCCCACCTGTACAGATGAAATAAATCCTCTTGCTATTTGCATCAACTGGACTGGAGTCTGGGTTCTTGAGGCCCCCCTTCCCGAAGATAATACCCTGAGTCTGGGGTCTGTCACTTTGCCACTTTCCTTGTCTAGGAGTGACACCCAGCAATCTTTACTGCTTAGTCTTGGGAGTGAGGGACCTAGTGAATCTGCTCAGTTTTATGGACTTCCTGAAGCTCTTTTGAGTTGTCCATCTTCTGCCTTAAAGAACTTCCCTGAGGGATGGAATGTTTAAATAGTACAAAGCAGCTACACAACCCATAGTGGCATACACCTACTACCAGAATACTCAAGTGGCAGAAACAAATGTTACTCCAAGTTCAAGGCCAGCCCAGGCTACACAGTGAGTTCCAAGCCAGCCAGGGCTACATAAGAAGACCCCTATTAGCTGGGCATAGAGGTTCAGAACTATTGTTCTGTTGTTTCTTTTTGCTCCTTTTGGGGGCCCATCACCCAACTCCCAAATCATTCACACACAAAGTCTTATTATTACTTATTATAAATTCCTCCTACCCTTAGCTTGTCCTGTTTCTTACCAGCTTTTCTTAAATTATCTTGTCTACCTTTTGCCTCTGGGCTTTTTCCTTTTCTTACTTCTGTAAATCTTAATTTCACTCTTACTCAGTGGCTGGCTGTGTAGCTGGGTGGTTGGCTCCCAGACTTCTCCTCCTGCTCTGGCTATATTTTTCCTCCCAGATTTCTCCTTCTATTTATACTCTCTACCTGCCAGCCCTGCCTATTTCTCTCTATATATTGGCTATTTATTCAGTTCTTTATTAAACTATCAGGTGTTTTAGACAGGCAAGCAGCACAGCTCCACTGAGTTAAAAAAAAAATGGCAACATAAACAAAAGCAACATATCTTTCATCATTAAACAAATGTTCCACAGCATAAACAAAATAACACACTTTAAAATAATATTCTACATTTTCCTTTTGTGTCTAAATAAAAATGAAAAGTTTTAACTTTAACATAATAAGACTGTATACAAAAAAAGCCCAATTATCAAGTAAAGATTATATTCACAATGTAATGAGTTCTAGTTCTTTTGAGTCTGGCAAATTAAAAGAAAACATTCCATTATTTAACCTATCTTAGTTGATCTAAAGTTTTATTCCTAATTTACTATCATAATTAAGGAAAACTGCAACTATAACTATCTTACCTTCAACTCCATCAAAGACCCCAAAAGGACAATATTACTTGAATAAACAAAAAGTATATTACAAACAGTTTCTAAAACTCTATCAATCACAGAGACATCCAACTGCCTGGCCAGTCATCCAAAGCTCCTTCTGCAACATTAGAGCATCTATCTTCAGCATATAGAGTCTTATATACTCTTAGAGTATCAGATGGTCTTCTCAGTGAAGGGGAAATTTGAAGGACTGTCCTGCCTTGTATTGACAAAGTTTATCAGTTGCTTTTCTCTGTGTCCTGCAGAATATCTGACAGACTCTTCTGTGAAGCAGGGATTTTGAAAGACTGTTCTGCCTTGTTTTGGCGAAGTTCAACAATCTTTTTCTGAGTGTCTTGCATGTCCAGTCTGCACAGCATATTGTTAGAAGTCAAAGGCAAGAACAGTTTCTTTGCCCAGTGGCTAACCTTGCCACAATGAAAGCAAACTACATAAGGAGTTTCTTCAATGTCCATCATCTTCTCTGAAATAAATTGGTATTACCAGAAGCAGATGTGTCTCCTTGTCATGAAAAACCTTAAGTTACAACATTTTAAATGCCATATTCTGTAGGTCTTTGAAGTGTTTGAAGACCACTTATCTATCTAAAATATACTCATTTAATATACAGAATATACATAGTGTGACTATGAGTTTATTATATATTATCTATTAACTTTGTTTCTTAATTATACACAGCATTTTTAAATGAAGTAAATAGGAACAATATCACAAACAAGAGTAGAAATGTATACACAGTATAACAAACTTAACACTAAATTTGTGCCAATATACCAAAATCCTTTAAACAAGAGTATAAACATATATACTCTTATAACACACATATAAAGTGTGTTATAACAAAAATGACCTTAAATTTGTATCAATATATGAAAGTCTATACCAATACAAAATATTTGAGATTAATAGTTGTTTTTTAGTTTAAAGTAGATTTAATAATCTTTCCTTTTATCTTATTCCTATATTTCCCTAAATGATAACAAACATTCATACCCCATCAAATAACCAAAGACCTTTTACACCCTTCATGGGAATGTGGACATAGTATTCTCCAAACTACTTCCTGCTGTCTGTGGATGAAGTATCTTTAGGGTCCCTGAGAAAATTTTGAGCAAAAGATTGGGAAAACCAGCAGTAACCTTTACTGATATTATTATCTGTCAGTTTTCAGAAGGTCTCCCTTGATCACATCTCATCAATATCATTCCTAAAGGAACCTATAACCCTGTGGGAGCAAAACTTCAAAGAATTTTTAATTTCTATTTGAGGAAATATGTTTAACTTTTTTAAAGTTAAGGCTTTACTAAAGTATATCATCTGATTCATTCCAACAGTCTCTCTTTAAATTCCAGGTCTCTTTGCAGCCATCCTTTGCTTTTCAACAATCAAACTATTCAAAATCAACACAAAATCCATACTTTCTCTGTATTTCCCAACATACATGGCTTTCTTTTGTTATATTACATTTACTCTTTGTTTAAATACTTTATTATTTTTAAACTATGTTTTTCTATAACTATAGTCTTTTTTTTTTCCTTAAGTCTACATACATTGTAAACTACACTGGAACCTGTTTAGAGGTTTTTTTTTGTTTTTTTTTTTCCATCTAGACCTCTTTTATTGTGTATCTTTTAGCTTTATGATCATATGAACAAACTTTAAGCTGCTAAGTAGTGTGGACCTCTGCTCCAGGCATTGATGGCTGGCCCCACTCCCTTCTCAGGAGGTGAGAGTCGAGCCTAAAGGCTGCAGCCCAGTCAGAGGTTTGTCTGACCATGAACTACATTGAGCCTTCCTAGAGCTCTAGCACGCTGTTGCTTACACTGTGGCTGGAGTTTTTACTTAGGTTTTCATTTCTACTTAACCTACTGAGTGTCCAAGGGCTCAGAAACTGGTAGAAACTGTCCAGATGAAACTCTTAAAGGAGCCATATCCCTAAAAAAAAAACCTTTCTCAGACACTATGGAAATATAACCACAGCCCATATTGAAAATGCCAAAATGTTGTTGGTTGTTTTTGCTATTTTAGGGGCCCAGGGTTAAGGTTAAGGTTAGACCCAGCTCCCAAATAAATCACACACAAAGGCTTATTCTTACTTAGAAATGCTTATAGCCTTCTTTCTTCTTGCTTATTTCTTATCAGCTTTCCTTATCTTAAATTATCCTATCTACCTTTTGCCTCTGGGCTTTTTTCTTTTCTTACTTCTGTAAATCTTACTCCATGGCTGGTTGTTTGGCTGGGTTGCTGCCCCCCACACACACACACACCACCACCATGTTCTCCTTCTCTGGCTACTTCTTTCTTTTTCTCTCTGATTTCTCCTTCGATTTATATTCTCTACCTGCCGGCCCCACCTATTTCTCTCCTGCCTTGCTATTGGCTGTTCAACTCTTTATTAGACCATCTGGTGTTTTAGACAGGCAAAGTAACACAGCCTTACAGAGTTAAACAAATGCAATATAAACCAAAGCAATCTTTATATCATTAAACAAATGTTCCATAGCATAAACAAAAGTAACATATCTTAAAATAATATTCCACAACATAGTTCTAGTACTTGGGAGGTGAGGACAGGTGGATCATGAGTTCAAGGTCACCCTTGACTACATAGGAAGTTTGGGGCCATTTTGGGCCATAGGTGAACTTGTCTCAGAAAACAAAGCAACCAAGTGTATGGCTTATGCATGTAACTCTATCACTTGGGTGGTGGACAGAGACTGGATATTCAGAAGTTCAAGGACATCTTTGTTTACATAGAGAGTTTTTTGAGAACAACCTTAGTTATAGGAGAGTTTATCTAAAAAACAGTCCTGCAAAATCTACTGAAAAGCCTAACCCTAGATACAGAATCATCCAGACTGTACTGGAGTACTCTTATTTCAAGTTATAAAGATTGTAACACAAAAATGGCTCACTGTACAGTGTGGGGTGAAAGAGATGGATTGGACTTGAGAAACAGGAAGGATAGAGTTCCAGATAGATGACGTAAGCATATCTCCAGGAGGAACAGTTTCGGGGTGTGAGATGTATCGGGAATATTTTAGAACTAGAAGGCTAGGATGACGGTCTCCATCATAGCTCCACACTGTTGACCTGAACCTTCCCTCCATCTCCCTGCTCAGGCTGCTTCAGGGCTGAGAAGCTACCAGGCAAGGGGAGGGTGGGCTCAGCTCTCTGGTCTCTGCCTGCTGTGATTCTCTTCCTGTTCCCCACCCCGCCCGTCTTAGGCTTCTCTTCCGGGACAGGATGGGAAAGCCTTTAAATAGGCACCCCTGCAGGAGCCTGGCTGGGAAAGAGAGCCCGGGCTAGCCTGTGTGGTCTCAGGCCGATCACCACTCATTTCCTGTGGTCCCTGGAGGCCGTAGACTGTAAACCCCGCCCTCTACCAACTGTTATTTCTGACCTTGACATTCTCCACGGCTTCTTTAGGGGTGGGTCAAAGGGTCTGGGAGCTGCAGTGTGTATAGGCAGCCTGTCCCCAGAGGAAGGGAAGTCCTGTTTGGTGTGCCCCGCTCCACTCTGGCTTATCAGTCACTTTAGCCCGGAGGATTTCCAAACTGGGCTCACACTCATCCCTGTGGTACACACGCTCCAAGAGCTTGGCCGAAGTCTCCCAGAAACTTGGTTGAAACTTTTGTTTGCTTGGCTAACACAAGAGGATATAAACACCAGAATATAAAACAAAATAAGACCCACCTAATAGTAGAAAGTATTAGCAAATATAAATGAATCAGTGTTTGATGTGGGATGTCTCTGTATACCGTGACTATCATTGGTTAATAAAGGGACTATTTTGGCCTCTGGCAGGCATCTTAGAAGTAGGCGGGGAAATCAGAGCACAATAGGGGAAGGAGGGCAGAGTTAGGAAAGACATGATCCAGCCTCCCAAGAAACAAAATGTAAAGAAATAGGTAAACCACAGGCCACATGGCAGGATAGATTAATGGAAATGGGTTGAATTATGATGCTGGAGCTTGCTAGCGATATGCCTGAGCCATAATCCAAACAGCATGAAATTTGTATAAGCCTTTGTGTGGTTATTTGGAGCTAGACAGTCTGGAACTGCAGGTCTGTGGGTCTGGACTACCAGCTGAACAGGCCAGAAACCTCTTATTACAAATGTTCCCATAGGGCTGGTGCAAAGCTTGGGGAAAACAATGGGCAATGTCTAGCGAGACCACTGGGAATTTTCCTTATATATCCTCCTCCTCTTCCTCCTCCTCCCTCTCCTCCTCCTCCTCCCCCTCCTCCTCCTCCTCCTTTCTCTGTCTTCCTCCCCACCACCACTCCGGAAGGATGGCACTCTCTTTGTCATAGTTTGGCTTCTATTGCTTTGATTTAAAAAAAAAAAAAAAAAAGGCTTGACCAGCTCCTGGTGGCAGCCCACACTTTCAATCCCAGCACTCAGGAGGCAGAGACAGGCAGATTTCTGGGACTTTGAGGCCAAGTTCTAGAACAGCCAGAACACAGAGAAACCCTGTCTCAAAACAACAACAAAAGAAACAAACAAAACATGACCAAAGCAATGTGGAGAGGAAAGGATTTATATGCTTATACTTCTGTGTGATAGATGGTCACAGAGGGAGGTTGGTGCAGGAACCTGGAGGTAGGAGCAGATGGAGAGCCATGGAGGGGTGCTGCTTTCTGGCTTGCTCAGACTGCTGCCTTATACAACCCAGGACCACCAGCCCAGGGGTAGTACCACTCACAGTGGGCTAGTCCAGGCCTCATAATCATTAATAATAATAATAATAATAATAAATGCCTCATAGGCTTATCTATAGGCTAATCTGATTGAGGCATTTTTCTCAGTTAAGATCCCCTTTTCCAAAATAACTCTAGCTTGTATCATAAAATCTCACCATAAAAAAAAAATCATTGTTACGTCTCAGGCACCCATATATCCAGAAATGAGCTCAAGCTGAACTAGAAAAGGATTTCTGGTGGTTAGATAAAAGTCATCATTTCTCAGGAACCTGTGAAACAGGTTCCCCATCCCCCAGAGCAGTTGTTTTCTGACTTCTCTGGCAGAAGGGACACAGATCTTGTGATGGTCCAGCCCACAGGGTCACATATTTGAAAGGATTAGGAGGTATGGCCTTGTTGGTGGAAGTGTGTCACTAGGGTAGGCTTTGAGCTTCCAAAATCCTATTTTTCCAAAATCCTCAAAGCATCCTGGCCCTTCTCACCTCCCCAGGTTTCCCTCCTCCCAGATATTATTTTGTTTCATGTATAATGGCAAGCCCCCTCCCAGGATTAGGAGGTGTGGCTTTGTTGGAGGAGGTGTGCCGGCCCTCGGGACTTCAATGGGATGGACCAACCTGTAGGGAGGAATGAAGGGACAGGAGACACAGGAATGACAGACAGACAAAGGATTCTGATCAGGCTGCAAAATCTTATTTTCACATACAAGCTTATGTACTTCCCAAACGGAGAAATGCTATTCTGGAAAAGGTGAATGAGCAAGGTGCCGGGGCCAGGTGGTCGACTGTTGTGCAGGGTGAGAAGGTTAGCAGTCATGGTACACTGCAAGGTTGCCTAGCAACTTAACCACTTAATGTTCTAACTGACCACTAGATGTTCTAGGGTAGGACTATTGTGTTAGGAGGGAAGAATAGGATTTTCCTCAAAAGGCTATTATGTTAGTCTTAAGAATGGAGAAATATTTTATGTCTTGGTTCCCTGCAGAGGTGTGTCACTGGGGTTTTGAGGTCTCAAAGGTCTCCTGTCCCTTGTGGTGGGCTCTCTGCCTCCTGTGGTTCAGGATGGGAGTTCTCAGCTGTTTCTGCTGCCATGCCTTCACCCTGCCATCATGGACTCTCCCTCAGAAACCATGAGCCCAGTTAAAGCCCTTTGTTATGCTGTCTTGGCTGTGGTCTTTTGTCACCATAAAGGAAAAGTTACGAAGTCTCATGTCTAAGTGGCATGGCTGTCTTTGCTGCCCAGGCCTACCTTTTTGCAGCTTGTTTCTTGGGAATCTACCAGAATTGGCCAGCAGGTGGCAGGGCTGTACAGCATCTGAAGACAGCCTTCAGGGAGTCCAAACTCATTTTCCAGCTCCAGTGACAGGGCACCAGGAGTCCTCCCATGGGCAGTGACAAGGGTCAAAGGGCAAGATGCGTCTACCCCTGTGTAGAGAGTCAGCCATGTTGTTACTGCCCCCACGTGAGGACCATTGCCCTCTGCCCTGTCCTCACTGTTTGTGTCCAAACGGAATCTTCTCCACTCTATTCCTCCTTCCACGACCCAGTGACCCTCCAGCAGCATTGCTTTCACCCTTACAGTCCCTTCAGCCTGGCACCTACTGCCCTTTGTCCCGACAGCCTCTCTTCACTACTGCCATGATGCAAATTTCAAAAGCAAGAACACAAAGTTATGCTAGACAGTCAAACCTTAGAAACTTTGATTTTTCATGGTCCTTTTCCAGTCACTTCTCACCTCTGGGAATTGGGTTCCTCTTCTGTTGGTTCCTCAGATGCCTGCTTGAGGTGTGTGAGTGATAAACTCAGGTAGAAATACCAGCAACTTTAACAGGTGTAGGAGTCCAGAGAATCACCATGTAAGGTCCTTTCTATCTAGGTTCAAGCTGGTCAATTTTGAAGTGGCAGACTAATAAATATGGTATCTCTAGGCTGAAACAGGGATTAAGGTGGGCAGTATCCAACAGATTGAGCAGTTTAGATCCAAGGGAAAATCTTATCCAATGTTAATTGCAATCATTTAAGGCCTCAGAGATTGGAGTGGGCAATTTGATAACAGTCTGGCATGTACCTGAGGGATCATGGGAGCTGGTTGCCCATAGAATGTTTCGTATGGGGTGAATGTTTCTCAGTAGAGCGTACATCGATCTCTGAGAAGGGCATAAGGCAAGAGGTCAACCCAGTTACCACCAGTTTCAAGAGTATATTTAGCTAAAAATCTTTAAAGTTCTATTTATTCTCTTTATTTTCCTGAGCTCTGAGTATGATTGATACAGACAGAGCTTCCAATTTATGATAAGAGCCTTAGAAAAAAATTGAGATAACTTGGTCATGAAAGCCAGACCATGGTTGGACCCCAGGCCAAATCTGGGAATAATCTCTATTATTAATTTTTTAGCTACCATTTGGGCTGTTTCCATTTACCCACCCAGCCTGGGATGATATTGACAGAGACCAGCAGACATTTGTAGTCATACAGTCCTGATTTGACCTCAGTGAAGTCCATTTCCCAAAATTCACCGGGTACTGTACCGTGACTCCATTGGACTGGGGGAAGTATTCTTCTTTATGTTTACCAGAGCACAGGTCGGGCAGTGGTCTGAAATGCTCTGAAGTTTTTCTTTGTGTCCAGGTAGCCAGACATGAAGGAAGGTAGATGAGCTTTGAGATCTTCCTTGGTGATGAGTGCATGGTGTTATGCAAGGCAGTTAGCCATGTTGGGCCCAGTACCTTAGCATGCTGATTCTTCCATCAGGCAAGATTCACCATCTATTGAGGCTTTCCTCAGCCCCAAGTCAGAATATGGCTTGATCTCTTCTGGATCATACTCAGGAACATCTTCATTGAGGCCGAGTGAGGGTTTAGAGACAGCAGACAGTTCCAGAACTGTCTGGGGTTTGGGTTCCCCAAGAACAGCCTGACAGTTTGATCTACATGGCTGTTACCTCTAGTTTGGGGGCTTTTGTCTTTTTGGTGTCCCGACCAGTGAATAAGGGCTAGTTCAGTTGATAGCCAGATGGCCTCTAGCAACTGGACATTTCCATATTTTTTTTTAGTAGTCTTTCCCTTTGAGGTGAATAAACCCCTATGTTTATATGACTGTCTATGAATATGAACCATGACAAAAGCATATCAGCTGTCTGTAGATGCTCACTTTATTTCTTTCAGCCTATTTTAAATCCTCTGTCAGAGCAATTATCTCGGCTCTCTGGGCAGATGTGCCCCTGAGCAAGGCTTGTGCCCAGATGACCTCCTGCCAGCCTCTAACCACCCCTGCATAGCTGGTTCCTTCAGTGAAGCTGTAGCCTCCATATAGAGATCTGCCTCTCTGGTAGTGAGAGAAACATCTGTCAGGTCAGGTTGCAAACCTTGGGTGATGTCCAGCATCTCCAGGCAGTCATTGACAGGCTTCTCAGAATCACCATCCAGCAGCAGGGTGGCAGAATCAAAGCCAAGGATTTATCAAAAGTCAGTCTGTCCTTATCTAAAAGATGGGCCTGGTACTGGGTCTGATGGCATTAGACGTCTGCCGGTTGGTGGCATCTCTCACAGGGCTTCCGTAGCATGTGGAACTGTCCCAGGGTGAGCTTGCAATGGCTGTGATGGCTCTTAAACAGAGGCTACAGGATGCAGTCTCTTTAGGATGTAAGCTATTGGTGGCAATAGACTGAGCAAAGTATAGGGATTAGGAACGGTTGGGTAAATGGATGCTACTCTCTTGTTCACTTCCCTCAAGGCTTGTACTGGTCCACAGACTCAAGTTCCAGGTATTTGAACAGGCAACAAGGGGTATTCCAGGCTGACTGGCAAGAAATAAGTATGCCTGTCTCGAGGAGGTGCCTGATGTGAATGCTAATCCCCTCCCTTGCTTCTGACTGATGAGGACAGCTTGGCTCCAACGTTAGTTGCACTATGATGGTGGCACATGTTTTGCCAAGCCAGGGGGATTGTCCTCTGCCAAAATGGTAGGAATTTCCTGGATCAGCACCTTTTCCACTCTCCTTCCAGGGAAAAGGTTGGAATTTGGAGAAGCAAATATTCCTCACTTATTGGGCAGTTTATACTTAAAGCCTTAGCAGGGACTCCCAATTGCAACCTATGAGAGGACCCTGGAGAATGCTATTATTGACTGGAGATTGTTCAAGAATACCCAGTAAAGGGTAGAGACATTGAGGAATAACAATAAAAGAATGAGTCACAGTTCCATGTCCTGGGTCAACAGTCTGGTCAGTGGTATTCTTTGACATCTCCTGTTGCCTCTGTACTTAAATTGTTTGGTTGATAAGGGGTCCAGGGGCTCCTGTAATACTCTGAGTTAGCCCCTATGTCCACTAGAAATTTTACAGGTTGGCCCTTATGGTGACGGTTATCATAGCTCCTGGGGCCTATTTCAGAGGAGCCTTGACCTTGCTAATCATTCATAGCTGGGATTGGCTTGGGTTTGGCAGGAAGGGGACAGGGGAGACTTACCTGTTCTGGTGTGAACATTCATTTTTCCAGTGACACATTTCTTTGCAGTAGGCACCGATCCTTTAGTAAAGGTCTCCTCTTTTTATCATGGTGTGCACGGGCAGAGTTGAGGGTGGCTGTGGCTTGTAGCATAGCCACAGTGACACAACTATCTTCTTTATCTTCTTTGCTGCCTCTGCTGTCAAACACTTTTTGCGTTATCTCTAAAGTTCTGACCTATTCTTTCCTGCAAACTTACACATCTTTTATATCTTTCTACATAGGTCAGGGGCCAACTGAGTAACAGAGGTCAAGTTCATCATCTTGAGATTTCCCAGGTCCTCTGAGTCTATAGGAGTGTATAACCCATAGGCATCCAGGAAGCACTCCTGGAAGGCTGAAGGTGATTCATTTGGGACCTGTTTCACATCTGGTACCTTAAATAGGTTACTGGCCTTTTAGATGTTTATTTCATCCTGTCTAGCAGAACCTGGTGGTGACCTCCTGTATCTCTCTGTATTGTAGTTCCACTGTGGTCTAGCCCTTGGCAGAGCATGCCCTCTGGTCATCAGCCATTGAAGCTATGCAGGGAATGTTTCGGTTGCTTTCATGAGAAGCCATTTCCTCTCTTCAGCAGTGAAGAGGGTAAGAAGAATCTGCTGACAGTTGTCCCATATGGGGAGATGATTGAAAAAGACAGAAACAATTAGAGAAATTAAGAAATCAGGGTTAGTGCTTAAAGGGGGATTCTGATTCTTCCAGTTGTAGAAATCTGGGGTGGGAAAGGAGCATACAGGTGACAATGGTCAGGAAATGACTATAGGGGAGTGAGAACTGAAGGAGGTGCCACCCCAGAACCAGAACCAAAGTCAGGAGGGCCATAGAGGACTCCCTGGGGGATGGTGGGGGAGGAGGCAGAGTGAGGCCGTGATGGTGGAAGAAGAGGGTAAAGATGGTCATATGGAGGGAGAAGAAGAGGTTCTTCCTCCTGTGAGTCCTGCTGCACGGTCTTCAGAGGGGGCTCAGTGGTCTCTGCTACAGGCCCTGCAAAGGTCTATCTGCCATGACCAGGGATTGGCCACCTTGTCTGTGTGGATCATACAGACCTTCATCCAGGGGTTCGGTTGGAAGTTGCTTCAGCCCAAGGCAAGATGTATCCAATCTGATCTGAGTGGCCAGGCTTATTGAGAGTGACATTAGCCACTGCCCAGGCTATCTGAGAATCTAAAGTCCCCTGCAAGGACCAGTCAACCCCAAATGTAGGCCATTTAGTTTCATAGAATGTTTGGAGGTGATGATTGATAAGATAATCATAATCCTCCTTAACTATAGGGGGTAAAGTTTAACAAAATCCTTTAGAACCCAAGTTAGGCTTGCTTGTCTTATTATCCATACTGTCCAACAGTCCCGTCATCCCAAGTCCAAAATAAACCAAGTAACACAAAGTACAAAGGCAGAAAGAAGACATACAAAAGCAAGACAACAGAACATAAAACTAGACCAAGACACTCAGGTGGATGGTGTGACATCTTGCTTTTTGTCCTGGATGGAAGAATATTGGGGATCCTGTTGAACCCCCTCCATGTCCCAGGTAGGGATCCCATAAAACAGAGCCAGACTGTAACTCACCAGGAGCCTCCGGAGAGGCTGAGTGCTTTTCTCAGCACAAAAGTTCACTCCAATAGTCTGTGAATTCAAGGCAGCCTCAGAACCTTGGAACATCTCAAGGCACATGCCTTCTGAGGCAGCCTCCCAGCCAGTTTTAGAATTTGGATGGTGGAGGGAGTCTGAATCCTGCTGGGGCCTCCAGCAAGAATAAGACCACTACCACAATTTGAGCCAAATTTGAAGCAAGCTTGATTTTTTTTTTTTTTTTAAATTGAGATGCACCCAAGAGTTGGCCAGTGACTGCCTCCTAAGTCTGGTTTAATAAAGAAGCCTCTGGGGCTGGAGAGATGGCTCAGAGGTTAGGAGCACTGGCTGTTCTCCAGAGAACCCAGATTTAATGCCCAGCACCGACATGGCATCTCACAACTGTCTGTAACTCCTGTCCCAGAGATCCAACACCTTCATACCAATGTATATAAATAAAACGCTAAAATAAAATTTAGAAAGCCTCAAATCCGTTAGGGGCACACATTTAAAGAGTAAAACCACCAGTAATTTTACAGAAGGGACAATGGAGCAATAAGGAAAATTTTTTAAAATATTAAAATAACATCACATGGTTGCTATGTGATTAGGGAGGGGTCAGGAGCCAGAGAGAAATCCAGGAGGATAAGAGTATTCTCAAAAACAAATTGAGGTTATGGGTTACGAAAGGTCAGGTTCTAGGAAACAGAACAACTCAGCTCTCACAGTAATAGAAATTTATGTAAAATACAGCATAATGGGGGACTGGAGAGATGCCTCAGCAGTTAAAAGCAATGACTGCTCTTCTAGAGGTCCTGAGTTTAATTCCCAACAACCACATGTTGGCTCACAATCATCTGTAATGAGATCTCACACCCTCTTCAGGCCATCATGTGTACATACAGACAGAACACTGTGTACATAATAAATAAATCTTAAAAAAAAATACAGGGCTGGAGAGATGGCTCAGAGGTTAAGAGCACTGGTTGTTCTTCCAGAGGTCCTGAGTTCAATTCCTAGCAACCACATGGTGGCTCACAACCATCTATGATGACATCTGGTACCCTCTTCCGTATACTATATACATAATAAATAAATCTTTAAAAAAAAATAAATACAGCATAATGGCTCCTGCCTTCAAAGTGGAGTCAGGCAGCTTCCTCACTGTTATGAATTGTAATGTTTTGTAATGTAAAATTTTTTTGGAGATACAGGGGTCGTAAAAGGATTTGCGAGGGGCTGGAGAGATGGCTCAGCGGTTAAGAGCACCGCCTGCTCTTCCAGAGGACCCGGGTTCGATTCCCAGCACCCACATGGCAGCTAACAACTGTCTGTAGTTCCAGTTCAAGGCAAATAAATAAATAAATAAATAAATAAAGTGTTTAAAAAAAAAAAAAAAAAAAAAAAAGGATTTGCGACCCATGGGTTGAGAACCACTGTTCTGAGTTCACTGTCTTAACCTCTTTCTCGAAAGAACACTTCTTTCCTTCAGTGTATAATTTAGAATATTACCCATGTCTGCCTACCTGCTTATTTAATATATGTCTTCTACTTGGGACTGTGCATTTAACTAACACAAGCTGAGACAGTATCTGATTATGCATTCCTCTTTTATGCAAATAGAACCAAGCATTTGCTAGGTTTTTGGCAGATGTTCATGTTTGAATTAGCCCCTTAAATACAGACCTTGACCCCATCAAGACAAGAGACAAGTGCAGTCTTTTTTTTGCTTTAGTTAAAAAAAAAATTTAAATGAGTTAAACCTAAATCTCTAACCTTCCCATTGCCTCTCACTAGAATATGTTCACGTTCTGTGTCTTCTCAAATTTGCAGTGGATAGGTCTGATACTACATGGTCTGGCCCAAGCAGGTACTCCAGTTCCAAAACCAACTCTGATAACTGGCTCAGTGTGTGACTCTGTGCAAAATTTTGTTTTGTTTTGAGACAGGGTTTCTCTGTATAGCCTTGGCTACCCTGGAACTCAATCAGGCTGGCCTTGAACTCATAGAGATCCACCTGTCTCTGCCTGTTGAGTGCTGAGATTAAAGGTGGGTGCCATCATCACCTGGTTGGCACTTCGATTTTCAGCTTCACCATCTCTGTCTTAAAATGTGAGAATAATAACACCCAACTAAGGGGGTCGTACAAGATTTTGAAAATATATTTGTGTTCATTTATACATAGTTGGTATCTTTAAATGCTTAAGAGATATAGCCTTAAAACTCCACCACTATATATAAATACGTGATTAAATCTAACTATGTCTTCTTAGCATCGCTGTCTCTGAAGCCCAGCCTATGAGCTGCTGCTGCTCAGGTTGGAAGCATCTGATGAAGGCAGGATTTTCTTTCTCTCTTTTTTTTTTTTTAAATATTTGTTTTTTATTTTATCTGAATTGGTGTTTTGCCTACATGTGTAACTGTGTCAGATCTTGGAATTACAGACAGTTGTTAGCTGCCATGTGGATGCTGGGAATTGAACTTAGGTCCTCTGGAAGAACAGTCAGTGCTCTTAACCGTTGAGCCATCTCTCCAGCCCCCCAAAAGCAAGTTTTTCTTTGTGGAAATCTTGAGATGGTTTCACACACTTCTGTAACTAGCAGTTTGCAAAATATCTTCTGAAAACAATAAAGTGGTTATTGCCTAGAATTTGTCTTTATTCATAAATACTGTTTTCCCTTTAGGAATGAAGAAATGAAAGGTCCTGCAATATATACTCTTGATATGATATCTTTTTAGACCTGATCATTAGAAGCAGACTTCTAAGACAGGCATGGTAGCACACACTTTTAATTCTAGTATTTGGAAGGCAAAGACAAGTGGAGCTCTGTGAGTCTGAAGCCAGCTTGTTTTACACAGCAAGTTCTAGGCCAGCCAGGGCTATATAGAAAAATCTTGTCTCGGGGCTGGAGAGATGGCTCAGAGGTTGGGAGCACTGACTGTTTTTCCAGAGATCCTGAGTTCAATTCCCAGAAACCACATGGTGGCTTACAACCATCTATGATGACATCTGGTACCCTCTTCTGTATACTGTATACAAAATGAATAAATAAATCCTTTAAAAAAGAAAAAAAAAGAAAAATCCTGTCTCAAAAAGAAAACACTATGCTGTATAAACTGGACATACAGGACCCACAGGAAAGTGACCTCTGGAACTTTGCCAGAACAAGCCAAGATGGTTCTTCAGGTTCCTGCTTTGCAGAGACTGCCAGACATTCTGCAGGACACAAAGAGAAGCAACTGACAAACTATGTCAGAATGGGCAGAGCAGTCCTTCAAATTTCCTGCTTCATTGAAAGGTATAGCAGAGACTCTAGGTCTGTAGGTTGATGATGGATGCCTCAGTGTTACAAAGGAACTTTGAGTAACTGTCCAGGTAGCCAGATGTCTCTGTCATTTCTAGAATTTGGAGGTTGTTTGCAATGCACTTTCTGTTTACTCAGGTGGTATTATATCCTTCTGTGGTCTTTGATGTAATTAAAGATTAGATAGTTATAATTATAATTTTCCTTAGTTATTTTAAAAGGTAAATTAGACATAAAACTTTGGACTCACAAGGGTAAGGTAAATGATAGAATACTTTTTTAAATTTTACTAAATACAAATAGACTAGATATTATAACTGTAATATCAGTTATATCAGAGAGAAGCAAAGGCCACACCATCTTACTCAATTTGCTTAATCCTTTAAAAAATATCTTATGTTGTAATATTTTCCTTTCCTATATGTTGTTAGTCATATAAATACACAGAAGTGAAATTTGTTAAGTATGGGAGTGCAGATTTAAATAGTTTCCCTGGGAAACTGATGTAAATGATGAATGATGTTGGTTAGAACAAACAGAAGTCTTTTGCCTCACTCTGTGTTGAGGCCTCTGTGTTTGTTGCCTTTTTGATGTTTTATTTGGTTGTCTGCCTCTTTCTCCAGAGTGCTGGGATTAAAGGTGTATGCCATCACCTGGTAGTGTCATGTTTTTACATTCATTAATGGCTGAGGTTATGAATCTATAGGATTATGTTGAATCTGCTGGATCATGCTATTATACATATTAAATCTGTTGGATTGTGAATCTACAAAATGCTGTGGGACTATGTTCTGTTACATTGTAAATATTTGTCCCTCCTACTAGTTTAATAAAATGCTGATTGGCCAGAAGGCAGACAGGAAGTGTGGGCGGGGCCACCAGACTAAGAAAACTCTGGGAAGAGGAAAAATAGAGCAGAGATACCAGGCAGACACAGAGGAAAGAAGACCAGGATATTGCTCTGAGAAAAGGTACTAAGCCATTTGGCTAATCATGGGTTAGTTTCAGAGTTAGCAAGTTATAAGCCTGAGCCATGGACTGATCAGCATGAAATTAATGTAAACTTCTGTGTGTTTCTTTGGGACTTTGGGACTGCTAGTCCAGATCTTGAGGCTCGTCCAGGCCAGAAATTTCATATTACAAAAGAACACTGTTAAAAGTATAAAAAGAGAACTCTCCT
Organism: Sigmodon hispidus; assembly: GCA_004025045.1. Classification (NCBI taxonomy): domain Eukaryota; kingdom Metazoa; phylum Chordata; class Mammalia; order Rodentia; family Cricetidae; genus Sigmodon; species Sigmodon hispidus. The sequence goes on along the minus strand of PVIH01009812.1, from coordinate 10,017 downwards.
TTATTCCACTTTTTATTTTATTTGATATGTATGAGTGTTTTTCCTGCTTGTATGTCTGTCACCACATGCAGGTAGTATTCAAGGAGGCTGGAAGAGGACCATGGTTTCCCTGGAGCCAGAGTTATAGATGATGTGAAGTCCTCTAGAAGAGCAGCCAGTGCTGTGCTCTTAACCACCAGGCTGCCTCTCCAACTCCTATTCTACTTATTTTATAGAATTCAGTGAACTATTGTCTGTAGAAAATGGAATAGTTTCTGCCAGACAGAAGTTTCAAATGAGTTACTACTATTTTTACTAGCAAGGGTAATCATAGGGAAGGCAGACAAAAGGGGGGGATGACAAAGGTCAGGAAGATTTATTTGTGTGACTTTTTTCTCACTGGGATAAATTCCAAGGAAATAACAAATAGAGGGAGCTTTCTACACAGAAACCCTCTGTAGGAAGAGGTCTGCACCTGTAAGAACAATTAGCACCAAGACTCCTTGAGATCTTGGCTTTCCCTGAATCAGAGGCCCTTGGCTCTGATGGGTCAGCCTTGTGGCTCCAATGTTCCTATTTCATATCTCTGTGGCTTCCAGCAGGGAATGAAGAAAAGAGGCACACATACAGAAAGGGTGGGATCGAGGTGACTGGACTCTGATGTTTTCCCTGGAAACTCAAGGTGTTTATTGTGCACAGTTGAACAGGGTGGTGTGTTGCACCAATTCTGGTTGTTATTAAATGAAACTCAGAGCCAGATATCAGAAAGAGGAAACAGACTGAAGGCAGTAAGTAGATTTATCCTTACAAAGCTTTGTTTCAGAGCTTAAGTAGCTGAGGGCGGGGCGCAGATCTGGGAATGCTCCTGACAGCCAATAGATTCAAAAGGTAGGTTCGCGCCAAAAAGGTCAGCCAATAGCTACTGTACCCTGAACTCCTTGGCCCAATCCGGGAATGCCAAGACGTGCAGCACCCCGCTTACATAGGCTTTTCTTTTCTTTCTTTCTTTCTTTCTTTCTTTCTTTTTTTTTTAAAGATATTTATTTATTATGTCTACAGTATACAGAAGAGGGTACCAGATGTCATTATAGATGATTGCAAGCCACTATGTGGTTGCTAGGTTTTGAACTCAGGACCTCTGGAAGAACAGTCAGTGCTCTTAACTTCTAAGCCATCTCTCCAGCCCCCAGGCTTTTCTTTAAAACACCCCTCCCCTGGTGCTGGAGGCTAATAACCCTCTGCTGTGTCGGAATGAAGGTTATTGACCCAAATGAAGGTTTGTTTGGAACCTGTTCATAACAATAATCCTCATGCATTTGCATAGAGTCCAGCTCCCTGGTGGTCTTTGCGGGTCTTCTAGACATGGGTACAATACAGAACACAGTCAGATCTCAGCCAGCCAACTTCTCAGTAAAAGCTATCTTCCAGCTTCCTCAGCCTGCTCCTCCTTCTACAGAATAATTCTGTCTTCATATGCCTGCTTGAAAAACCTTCCCAGGTGTTTCACTTCTAGGTTAAGATTAAAGGTGTGTGTGAGCTACTACTCTTTGGTAGTTAGGCCTCGAACTCACAGAAACACAGAAAGATCTCTGTCTCTGGAGTTATGGGATTAAAGGTGTAGGTCACCACTCTCTGACCCTCCCAGCTTGACTGTGGGTTGATCCATTCTCTGATATTCCAGAATGGTTTTATTAAATATATATCATCACAATAGTGGAGCTATTACATACAGATACACAAGGGGGTAGGGTTAATGTATACAGATGTATGAAGGAGGCAGGATAGCAACCCCAGTAGGAACAGTCTCTATAGAGGAGTAGCAGTCTTCTGGCCGGAAGTATAGGGGGAAATAAATAGTGTTCACCTTCTGCCCACACTATTGACATTTGCACATGGACCAGAGGAAGACCTTTCGCCTCTCTGAGCCTTGTCTGTCCCTTGTTGGGTTTGCTGTCATGGGTCATGGGCATGCCCACAGCATACATGTGCTCAAGGATTTTATTCACTCGGGGACTCGTCCATCTCCACATCATGTACTTTGTCTCAATGATGAGAAAGGATCAAGTACAGAGGGAAATGGACTGGCCATGAGTGGAGAATTTAAAACCAGGTGGGTGGAGAGCACACATTCCTTTCTTCCCACAATTTGTAAGCCTATTTTTACAAACAATATTATTTATTTCACAAATAAATGATGTAAAAATGGAGGGAACTATGCAAAGCAAAAGAGATGTTAGGAGCTGTAGGGTGGGCTCCAGATGGTAGGAGACTGCACAGATATTGTCTCAGTTCTTGGTGTCAGTGGGTTGTTGCCTTACACTTTGCTTCTTGGTTTTAAGTCCATATTAACTACTCAGAAGGTGGGGCACAAAGTGTACTCTTCAGAACTAGGTTTCTTAGGCTGACAGGATGGCTCAGTGAATAAAGAAGTTTGTCGTTGCCAGGCATACTCTGAAGATAGTATTAAAATAAGGACCAATAAGATGATTCAGCCAGCAAGCCTGATGACCTGAGTCCCATCACTAGAACTTTCATGGTTAAAGGAAGTAATTCCAGCACTCAGGAGGCAGAGGCAGGCAGATCCCTGTGAATTGAAGAGCAGCCTGGTCTGTATAGTGAATTCCAGTACAGCCAAGACCACCCTGTGAGAACTTGTGTCTAGAATGAGGAGGTTCTGCCAAGCCTAACTTAGTTTGATCCCTGGGAACCAAGTGTAGAAAGAGAAGACTGATCCCTGAAAGTTGTCCTCTATCCCCTGACATCTGTATATGATCTGGGATGTGTATGCATGCATACACATAGGAATGCATGTATGTGCACACATACGCAAATAAATAAGTGTAATAAAATATTTTTAAAGATTTATTTATTTATTCTGTATACAGAAGACAGTACCAGACATCATCATAGATGGTTGTGAGCCACCATGTGGTTGCTGGGAATTGAACTCAGGACCTCTGGAAGAACAGTCAGTGCTCTTAACCCCTGAGCCATCTCTCCAGCCCCCAATAAGATATTTTTTTAAAGAGCTGTACTTTGGACTGTTTCTGTTATTCCCTAGAGACCAGGGACCTGAGGAAAAGAGACAGAATAGGAGAAAGGCACTGAAATGAGGCAATACAGTCAAGTTCACTACCATAGTGACTGAAGGAGACATCCCAATGTTAACTTCTGCTTTCTACACTTATTTGCAAAAATATGCACACATGCATAGACACACACACAGGCACGCATGCACACACGCATGCACACACACGCGCGTGCCAACAGAGTTGAGTAGTGCTATTCTTTGAGCATAACAGCCATCATCTTCATCAAAACAACTGTGAGTATTTGCAAGAGACCCTCAAATTTGTGCCTGTTGACCACTGCAAACAGCAGGGGCATCGAGAGGGTAATAGGATCCTCAGTTGGTCTCAATCACCCAGTCCTGCACCTCCTAGCCATTCCTTCCCTACTTATACATGGCCTCATGATCTTGGAAGGTACCAGAAAATGTAGACCATGGAAGGTGCTCTAAGATGCTAATGATCAGTACTAAGGTAAGACTGTCCTGGTGTGTGGCTCTTGGGCATCACTCGTGCTCCTACAAGCGACCCCCAGCCCATGACCTGTAAGTTCCTCAAACTGGACTTTAGTGGAATCCTACTTCTGTTTGTCCTTGGTGTACTATGCAGGGGGGATGTTTATGTCTCAATGGATAAAGTTCTCACTATCTTCCCCCCGTCACATACACGCACACAAAGCTCTATCAGTAAATTCTAGCCAGCTTACACATAAAATATTATTTTATTTATTTATTTGTTTGTTTGTTTATTTAAATTTGTGGTGCTGGATTTCAAACCCAGGTACCAAGAATTCTGTGTAAGTGCTGTGCTTCTCATCCCTTAGAATTGAAAAGTTATTATTTTAAGCAGAATTTCTTCTTCATCTTCTGCACTGTTTTCTGAGCCTCTTGAGAATGGATACAGATGTTTCACTTAGGGCTGAGCACTCAAAAGTCACTTATTCTAAGATCTTTGACCAGTCTTAAGTCTCTGCTTTAACTGCTCCCCATAGCCAAAGGTTCTTCAACCAAAATTAAGAGCAGACCTAATGTATGGTATAAATATAAATATCTAGAGGACAGTTTGACAGCGTGTCCCTCTGAAAGATGGGAAGGAATGCTGTGAAACTCTGTCTTCTGGATGTGACATGGCTACTGCACTTCTGAACTTACAACACCTATAGTTACCTGCTCAAAAACTGCACAAAAACCAGGTCAGTTAAAAACAGTTAAGAACTGCACAAAAACCAGTATGGTGGTACATGGAGATCTCTGTGAACCTGAGGCCAACCTGGTCTGTGTACTAACTTCCAGGCTACATAGAAAGACCCTATCTCAAAATAAGTAGATAGATAAATAGATATAGATGATAAAGAGATAGATGAGGAATAAATATATGAGATAGATAGATAGATAGATAGATAGATAGATAGATAGATATTCAAGTGGCCAATAAATACAAGCAGAGATACTCAATTTCAATTTCTCCAATTATCAGGGAAAAGCATATTTAATTTACAATATGTTAGACTAGAATATCAGGATGCAATACATTCCACACTGGCCAGAGTAAATAAAGATGGAAAAGAGCAGGTGTTAGTAAGCTAATGAAGCAAACAGGAAGACACTCATGCAATGCTGGTGTTGGGCAGCAGCACACACAAAGATCTTTTTAATTATTTCACTTGTATTTAATTATTTCACTTTTTAATTATTTCACTAAAACCAATCAAAACAAGTACGTGAGCTTGAAATTAGCACTGAGGTCACTCTGTGGGGGAGGAGACTGAGGTAAAGGAAGAGCAGAAGAGCTGAGACTGCAGTTAATGTACTGTCTCCAGACTGCTGCAGTATTCCTGACCAACCATCGTTGATTTTGTGATAATTCAGCAAGATTACTAGAAATGGGTTGAATTAATATGAAAAAGCTAGCTAGTAATGTGCTTGAGACACAGGCCAAACAGTGTGAAATTAATATAAGCGTCTGATCCATTTCTTTGGGGGACAAAAGCTGCCGAGGGCCAAGTCCGAACCTCTGGCCCAAACGGGCCCAGGAAACCTTCTACAACAAGTTATGAGTGCTTGGCCTTATCTTACGCTTATCCCACTAGCTCTCATCACTTAATTTAACCTGTTTCTCTTCATCGATTTTGCCTCAGAGCTCTTTACCTTAGTTTTCCTGCCTCTTCTGCATCTGGCTGGCAGGAAGCTGCCTAGTAGCTGCCCTCTGGCTGGCCCTGGACATCCCCGTCTCTTTCTCCTTTGTCCTCTTCTTTCTGTCACTCTCTCTAGCCAAGATTCCTCCTCCTATTTATTCTCTTTGCCTACCAGCCCTGCCTATCCCTCCTCTGGCCGGCTATTGGCCATCCAGGTGTCCTAGGCAGACAAGGTAAAACAGCAACACATCCTTACATCATTAAAGTAATATTCCACAACATAGGCACAGTTAACATATCTTTACATAGCTAAAGTGCGAATTCCACAACAATCCAGGCCTGGAGAGTTGGTTCAACAGCTAAAAGCACTTGTTGTTTTTGCAGAGGAGCCAGGTTCAATTCCCAGAACCCACATGGCAGCTCACGACTGTCTGTAAGTCTATCGCAGGAGATCCCAGCCCCTCTTCTTACCTCTTTGGTGCACACACATATATGCAGGAAAATTATTCACACACATAAAATAATCAAGGCATGGGGGCATACACCTTTCATCCCAGCATTTAGGAGTCAGAGGTAGGCAGACCTCTGTGAGTTCAAGGCTAGCCTGGTCTATATAGTAAGTTCCTGGATAGCCAAGGCTATGTAGAAATAACATTACATACAATGCTGACCTGAAACTGCAGCTCAGAGGCAAAGTACTTCCCTAGCATACAGTGAGGAGGAAGAGGAGGAGGAGGAGGAAGAGGAGGAATAGATGATTAGGAGTGTGTGATAGGGATGTGTCTAAAGACCAGCCAGGCAGTGGAGAAATTCTGTTGCATAGTCTCTGAACATTGTGCCAGCATGCCCAACCTATACTGTATATTCTTTTGGGTATCTACATACTTCGATAACAATTCACTTTAAAATAGCCCAACCCCAGTGCTTTCCTAGCATTTTTAAGAGCCTGGGTTCAATCCCCAGCCATGGGGGGGAAAAAACTACATAAAAAATAAATCTCAGTTTTGAGATACATACAATCTTTTTCAAACACCACTTAAGTGTGATCCTGTCTCTTTGGGTCCCTTCCTTCCTTTTTCCACTCAGGTCTATTAGAAAGACCATAGTGCTATCTCCACAGAGGAGGTTATCTGCTGCTGCTGCTGCTGCTGCTGCTGCTGCCAGAAACTCTGTGAACAACGTGCTTATTATGTTCTAGAATAGCCTGATGACACAGCACTGAGCTGCATTATCAGTGTGGAATAACTAAGTCCTTTGCAAAAGTAAAATAAGATCCATTGTGGCAAAGGAACATGGATTTTACCCTGGTTAGATCAATTATTAACCTAGGGACTATGTCTTACAAACTTTTTCACTAACCTTGTAAGTGAAGCCACAAAGTAAAGAGGCTATGGCTGCTGTCATTCCTGAAGGAGCAGAGGAGAGAAATTATTTGGTGGTGAGTCCCAATTATCCTGGGTTACCAGTTCAGCCACTAAAAATCTCTACAAGGGAAAAAAAAAAAAACCCTTATAAAAGGATTTTAGCTGGGCAGTTGTGGCACATGCCTTTAATCCCAGCACTTAGGAGGCAGAGGCAGGTGAGTTCCAGGCCATCATGGTCTACAAAGTGAATTCCAGGACAGTCAGGACTGTTATACAGAGAAAACTTGTCTTGAAAAAGCAAAAATAGGGGCTGGAGAGGTGGCTCAGAGGTTAAGAGCACTGACTGTTCTTCTGGAGGACCTGAGTTCAATTCCCAGCATCCACATGGCAGCTCACAACTGTCTGTAATTCCAAGATCTGACACCCTTACACAGTAAAACATGCAGGCAAAACACCAATTCACATAAAATAAAAATAAAATATATTTTAAAAAAAAGCAAAAATAAAAAAGGAAAGAAGGAAGAAAGGGAAGAAGGAAGGAAGGAAGGAAGGGTTTTAAGGGCTGGAGAGATGGCTCGGGAGTTAAGACCACTTGATGCTCTACGGAAGGACCTGAGTTCAGTTCCTAGTACCTACTTTAGGCAGCTCATCATCATCTCTAACTCCAATTCTCTTCTGGCTTTTGCAGGCACTCAAATACATGTACACATACCCACACACAGACATACACATAGTCACAAACTTTAAAAAAAAATAATCTTAGAAAGAATGAAAACATTATTTCTTCCTGTTCCCTTAATAAAGCCATAGGCATGTTTCAGGGCAATTGAAATGAGCAATTGATTCATCTACCAAATGTTGAAAGATAGTCTAATGAAAGTTCAGTCTTGAGCCAGGCATGGTGTGGCATAGGCCTTTGATCTCAGCACTCAGAGGCAAAGGTAGGGGATCTCTAAGTTCAAGGCCAGCCTGGTCTACAGAGTAAGTTTCAGGACAGCCAGAGCTACACAGAGAAATCCTATCTCCAAAACCAAACATAAAAAGAAAGAAAGAAAGTCCAGTCTCACCTTTCTTCAAAATGTGCCCCTATCTATCACCATCACCATGGCCAGAAACAGAAATTTTTGCCCAAGTCTGCTTTTTGGGGCAGCTGTGAGTAATTAAATGGCTAATTTAATCATAAGAGATCTCATCTGGAAACAGACAAGCAGAACCAGAAACACAAGTTTTATCTTGTGTCCGTTTGTGGCTATGTCCAACCTAAGTATAAACTCTATTCAAGAGTTTAAATTCAGGCTCTATGAGATGAATTCAGTGGGTTCATTTGCTCACTGCCTAGCCTGGGTGATGTGGGAATGTATTTCTATATGCTGTGAATATCATTCTTTAAATAAAGGAACTGTTTTGGCCATGGCAGGGGCTGTAGGAGTAGATGGCAAATTGGAGCATGGGTAGGAGAAGGAGGGTGGAGTCAGACACATCAACCCAGCTGCCAAAGAATCAGCATGTAAGGAACACAGGTGAGCCACAGGCCACTGGCAGAACAGATTAATAGAAATGGATTGAAGTAAGGTAAAAGAGCTAGCTAGCAATATGCCTGAGCCATAGGCCAATAGGATGAAATTAACATAAGCATCTGTCTGTGTGTTTCTTTGGGACTTTGGGATTGCTCGGCCAGATCTAAACTGTGGTGCTAGGCTGGCCAGAAACCTCTTGTTATACCTGAGTGCCCAGTCCCAGGAAACAACATGGTGGGAAAAATCAAGACCTGCAAGTTATCTTCTGACTTCCACACATGTTGTGGGAATCCTAATTGGTCTTTTAATAAAAAACAAGAGTCAGCTATTGGGGTAAAGCTGAATGATCAGAGACAGAGGAACAAGCCACAGCCACTTCTCACCACTACTAAATCCTCAGGCTCACTGGGGTAGATCCTGTCTCCAGGAATCCTCAGACTCAATAGGTGAATTGAGGGACAAACTGCCTCCTCCCAGCTTACATTCCTTTCTCTGCCCAGCCAGGTCACTGCCCTCTCAACCTTCCTAGTGCTGGGATTAAAGGTGTGTGTCACACTGTCTGGCTTAAATTTTTTTCTTAACAAAAAGAATTCAAGTTTTGCTGGAAGGAACTTTCAGTTCAAGGATAACAATGTTCTTGCTGGGAAGCTTTGAAATCAGGCACTGAACCTGCAGGAGTGGGATGCAGGAGGAGGGAGGTTTGTCAGAGCACAGTGCACCGAGTGGCAACCTGGAAGGGAGACGGGGACTAAGGAGAACAGAGTTAGAACACCGCCCGCACTGCTTGCTTCTGTACCCTGTCTGACTCTGGATGCTAAGGCCTCAAACATGCCAGGATTCCCCACCCCCGAAAAACAAGCAAACAAAAAAAACCTAAAAAAAAAAAAAAAAAAAAAAAAAAAAAAAAAAAAAAAAAAAAAAAAAAAAAAAAAAAAAAAAAAAAAAAAAAAAAAAAAAAAAAAAAAAACCCAAAACAACAACAACAAAAACAAAAATCAATTACAAAGTTACAGCTCTCACCTGATTTTTTGTTTTGTTTTGTTTTTTTTTTAAAAAAAAAAACTATTTATTTATTTTTATTTATTTGCCTTGGTGTTTGCCTGAAACTGGAACTATAGACAGCTGTGACCTACCGTGTGGGTGCTGGGAATTGAACTCAGGTCCTCTGGAAGAACAGTCAGTGCTGAACCATCTTTCCAGACCCCTTTTTGTTTGTTTATTTTGAGATAGGTTCTTACTCAGTAGCTCAGGCTAGCCTTGAACTTGTGATCTTCCTGATTCCATGCTTGGACCACTACTCCTGGCTGCCCTCAGCTACTCTTCACCCTAATTTATAAGCCATGCCACCACATGAAAAGATACAAGAATAATTTTTGGGAACTACATTTTTCAAGAAATATTGGAAAAAAACAACCACGGATTTATTTATTTATTTAGAGACGAGGTCTTATATAGTCCAGACTGACTTCAAATTTGTCATGTGCCAGGATGTTCTTCAATTTAAGATCTGTTTTCTTAGTGCTGGGGTTGCAGTCCTATGCCACCACACCCAGCCTTAAATGTGTTTTGTTTTGTTTTGTTAAATGCTATCTTTTTAACTTTATTTATTTATTTATTTACTTATTTGCCTTGGTGTTTTGCCTGGAACTGGAACTACAGACAGTTGTAAGCTGCCATGTAGGTGCTGGGAATCGAACCCGGGTCCTCTGGAAGAGCAGACGGTGCTCTTAACCTCTGAGCCATCTCTCCAGCCCCTGTTTTTTGTTTTTTTAATTGAAGTCCCTTACTGGTCCTGCTTCCACGAGTGGCTGAGAACAAGGGGAAAGGGGGGGCAACCAGCCGGCGCGGGGAAGGTCATGTCCACATTTCATTTACACACAGAACTAAACAGAAAGCAGAGTCACTACTGTGGTTAGAAGTTGGCAGCATGGGGGGGGGGTGAGGAGTAGGGGGTG